>VZRE01018711.1:0-20274 GCA_013396775.1 Cephalopterus ornatus
AAACAGGTCCAGCTCCCTCAGTCTCTCTTAGTAAGAGAGTTGCTCTAGACCCCTGATCATCTTTGTGACCCTTCACTGAGCCCTGTCCAGTAGAAACCTTGTCTTTCTTGTACTAAGAAGCCCAGAACTGAGCACAGCACTCCAAATGTGGCCTCACTGGGGCCAAGTAGAGGGGGAGATCACCTCCTTCAACCTGCTGGTCACACTCTTCCGATGCACCCCAGGGTACTATTGTCCCTCCTGGGTGCAAGGGCTCACTGCTGGCTCATGGTCAACTTGTCATTCATCAAGATTCCCAGGTCCTCCTCTGGAGAGCTGCTCTCTAGTAGCTAACCCCCAGCCTGTACTGGCACTTGGGTTATTCTTCCCCAAGTGCAGGACCATACACTTACCCTTATTGAACCTCATTAGGTTTCTCTCTCTAGCCTATCAAGGCCCCTCCCTCCCCTCCCCACCTCTCTCGTCACTTCTTCCTCTAGTCAGTGAAAATTGTCAGATGAATTTTGCATTGATTTCTTATTTCTCCACTTCTGCTTTCCATACTTCACACCTCTTTGGAAACTGATTTTCATCAATTAAACAAGACTCTTCTCTAGGTGGATTGGTAATGCAGCAGATAAAGTACCAACCTACGTGCTTTCAAATGGGGAATGAAAAACCATACTCTGTGCCACAGCATTACTAAAGGAAAAAAAGCATTGCTAAAGGGAAAAGCACCATCTTTTTTCAAAAAAAATCTTAACACAGTACTAAGAAGCACTGAGTGAATAAGTATGTAAGTTTATTTATCATGACAATTCCTTGGCAATCTCACAGAAATTACAAATTCCGAACATTTTCTTTCTTCATCTTGATGAAGAGTCATGTTTCTGGAAAATATTACTCAAATAATACATTTTTGAGATTTGAACAGGGTTTTCAACCTGTCAAAAAGCACCTGGAGTAGTAAAGACCTGATAGAAAAGGAAGAGGAGGAGACCTTGTAGAAGACACATGCTGCTTGATCTTTTTATGTTACTGAGAGGTTTATAATTGTAAGATTAGAGAGAAGCTTCATTTTTGTTGCAGGTTTATCATCCAAATGTATATATTCTGCAATCGGGACGGGGCCCTGTATTATTCTCCAATTATAAAATGGAACAGTTTCTGAACTAAAAATTTCCAGGAGATATGAGGGGAAACTGTTAAGTTATCCTTTTGTAAAAGCAGAAATGTTATCCAAATCACACATTCGATTGCAATAACTTTCTACACATATTGCAAAAATTACTGATGCTTTTTGCAAGAATTGTGAAAAGAACAAACCAGTCACTTCTTAGCAAGTGTCCACTTAAGGCCATTTAGACCACTATTCCAACACATTGAGAGATCCAGCAACCTGAGGCACCTAATACATAGTATTGATCCCTTAGGCTTAAAGGAAGCTTGACTCTAAATACAAATTCGGCATCACTATCCTATCTCTAAACAGACTTCAGTTTGGCAAGACTTAGGGAGTGGATTTTGTGTCATCTAGTTATTAAGCATTTGCATTCAACTTCAGGAGCTTAATTCCCGCTAAAAGTTATATGAACTTGCTAACAAGAAGATGCAAGTCAGACAGTGGTTTGCTGTGGGTGATTTGACTGCTTCCTGAAGTAATTTCCACATTTCATTTATCAACATGTAAGATTTATATGATAAAAAATTCACCACACACAGTAGTAAATTTGTATTTGTTTTGAAAAGCTGAAGAAATCTTTTTTAAAAATTCAGCTATTTATGATCTTTTCTTCATGAACTTGCATACCAAGAAATTCTGACAGAAGAATTTGTACTCTGGAAAATTCTTAGCTATACAGCTGCATATCACAAGGTCCTCCATTAGAGGGTCCCATAACACTGGTTTAAGCAGAATAAGGTACCACTGGTAAAACTGTGGAAATTACCATTTAAGTACAAATTAAGTATCTAGGGTCTGTAATATGTAAGAGCAGGTGTGAAGAAACACACACATTAGAACACAGCGTAGTGAAGTGACACAATACAGTTCTAAATTCAAAGCAATTATGAGTAATCATAAATTACAAAATTCTTCCTTTGTTTTAGAGTAGTTGTTTATTTCCTTCTAGCACAAGTTATTGTTCAGCATGTGTTTGACACTGTTAATTTCCTATCACATCTCCATATTAATATCATATCTTTATGTTCTTTTTTTTTTGTTTTATTATCTGTTCGACATTTATTTCAGACCCTGAAATACCTTCCTCCTCATTATGTAATATAATCTCGAGGGTTTGGAAACCAGCAGTTTTTACATAGCAAGTGATCTCTCTTTCTTTATAACGTATTTGTTTCCTTCTAGAATACTAATGTGGTATTATAAAATGTTTCTGCAGATGACTTAAAATTTTATTCCATTTTAGCAATTCTAGAACAGCAGAAGTCACATGCCAGGTAAATTTATATGCTACAGAATAAATTTTGAATTCGTGCTATGGTTTAACTAAAAAGTAGATCATTCTCAAGCAATTCATAGTATTCAAATTAGTTCTTCTCTTCTCTGTGTTTGGAAATATTATAATATTTAAGAGAGGTTTAGTGAGAAATAACTTATAACTTCTTATAAATAGATAGTGATTTTACGTATTATCATTAAAACAAAACTCTTTCTTAAGAGTTGTGCTCCTATAACTGAAATGTCTGTTTCAATCAGGATAAATTTTTTATCCATAAATCTGCTTCAAGGAAGTCTTTTACCTGGAAAGGTGCCTTGGAAATAATTTGAAGATTAGAAAATTATGTTTTCTTTTATCTTGATCCAAAGACTGCTGTGAATAGGATTCTGCTACCTAACTGCAATAAGCTTCTGCTCAAACCCTGTAATTTTTAAGGTAGTTAGAACATTACATCACTTTTCCTATGGAAAGGCAAAATTCCACTTTTAGTACTTTTTATGTTCTATAATGAAATTCTAGGACTTACACTTGCTCAATTTTCTGTATCTTTTATCGTGCCATTGTAACTGAATCTTGATCATATGAAGGAAGGAAATTGTGTGCTTTATGAATTTAGTTCTTGTAAAGCATTTATAATTTACTTGCTAAAACTTTCAGGCACTGGAGGGAGTGAGAAAGAGGATACAGTAAAGTCTGCAAGATTGAGAAACTCGATTTCTTAGAAGACGGGGTGGGGGGGTAATCTTTAACTGGAAATTTCCATTGGTCAGTATACACTATTCCTACTGGAAGACTTTCACTGAAGATTTTATGATAGAGCTGGCTGAAAAATTAAAAAGTTGCTTCAAAATAGATAAGAATCCAAATGTTTTACACTAAATCCAAATTTCACATGACAAAATTTTAGCAGCAGAACTTCAAAGCATCAAATTTGAGAGTGTAACTTCTCTCTGTTAAGAGGAACTCTGTAAATTTTGTCTGCCCGAGAGTATAAACATACTTTTAGACATCTTGCATGTGATAAGGACAGACTTGTATTATCTAGTTCAATTTTTAGCCTTCTTTCAACATCATTCTTTGTCTTCAGCTGTGCTTCCAATTTCACACTGTGTATATAATTTTGCTTTACTACTATTCTCTAAGTTTGAGAAATAAACATTTTAAATGTACTGGTTTTCTTCCTTGAAGCTTCTATAGCACTTGTTATTCATTACACTAGTACTGGCCAAATGTTAATATCCAGAAGTACTGGTAACTGAAGCTTCAAAAATCACTATTACACTATATTTCACACTTTTTTTTTCTTTTTTTAGAGTAATTAAATAAGATTACAGAGAGCTCAGAGGGTTCCAGCAGACAAAAGTTCCTGCTCTGTACATTTTCAGTTAAAAAAAAGATGCATAGGTGACAGTATACTGCATTTATAGGTCTTTATATCTAGGGTTTAAGTCATTTGACTACTGAAGAATTAATGGATAAGGTATGTTGAGCTGCCTCATTTTAGAAATGTTACTTGCTTGAACTGTGAGGCAGCAAGCATGTCCATAATTATTTCTGGTTTCAAATGAAAGTATAACAAATAGGTTAAAAGTTTTGTCCATGAAAGATTAAAAAAAACCCACACAAGAGCAAAGTGAAGACAGAGGAGGATAATGAATAGCCATCCCATCTGAAAACCTGCTCACATGATACAGGTTTACAGGCATAACTTTATAAATAAATAAATAAATAGTTATACTTTACATATGTAATCTTATATCCATCTTTGAAAACTTCAGTGTACAGGTACAAGTTATGATGGTTCCTTGAGGACCTTTAGCTATTTCCTATAACTTGAGCTCCTCCTCATTAGTTGTCATGGGAAATGTGGGAGGGTCTTTCAGCTATTTGGTGATCACAACTTTCATCACATTTTCTCCAGTTTTTCTACATCAAATAAAAATGAATAATTTTTAAAGGAACAAAATAAATCAAAGGTTTAATCTGAAGTTTTAGGAAATTTTCTGTTTATTTAATAGTTTGTCAAGTAAAGGGGGAAGATCAACAAGTCAAAACACATTTGACAAAGTCTAGCATTAGTAAAGTTTGTGAACTCTGCTGTCAACAAATACTTTGATTCTCATTAAATGAATCTTTAAATCTAGGAGGATCTTCTGCTGCTTTGAAATAGGAAAAATAATTCTGCATATTTTTCAGATTGTAATCCCTTTCTCTGAGCATCAACATCTAACTAGAACCTTGGAAATAAAAAGATTTTCTACAGCAACACTTCATTCTCTGTAATAGCTGGAGGCACAGCACATCCTCTTTCCATCAAAGATGTAATTAACCATATCACTGAGTTGTAGATTCCGGAGAGACAAATTATATTTGCATTTCTGATTGAATTATTGAGATAATTTGCTGAACTTCTAGTTTAGAGCCATATATCTAGTTTAGTATCCATATCATATCAATTAGGTTCAGAACTGATCACAATATATACCTGTATGAGACTGTATAATAGCTCTCATGATAAATTTTTAACGAGAGCTCTTCAGCCTGCCTAGAGACCAGTTACAAGATTGGTGGTCTTTGGGATGAACAAAAAAGTACATTAGAGCATTGCTTTCAGAGCAGAGCTGCTACGTACCCCCTGCTTGAGTATATCTTTCATTTCTCAGTATCTCATTTTGAGTTTGAGAGTAAATTATCTGGGTTTTTATCTAGGCTAGGAACAAAAAATCGCAGTCCATGGAGTAAATGGCACCTGTTACCTTCATTAGTTTTGGTCATTTTGGCGGTTTCATCCTTCATTTCATATTTTTTGTCAAGTTTAAATTTTGAAAGAAATAAATAAAAGCTGAATTGTATGACTGCAATATTGTTGATTTATTTGTTTGAGCTTATATTTCAAGGCATACAGTTTGAAGGAGATGGGAATGAAGGATCATACGTACCTCATAGTTCCCAGAAATTCAAGATATTAAATTTTACCCCGTTTCTTCTTAAAATTGACATATTTTTATGTCTATTTGTCTGTGTATTTGGTTTTTCATCCTAAATTAGATAAATATTCTTAGGAAATAAAGCCTAATCATTAGCATTTTATCAAGAAATACTTAAACCTTTGTGATGAATAAGGCCTTACAGAATTTGATGGAAAGGGTTAGTTCAGTTAGTTCTGTTGTTTAGCAATCTCAGCAATTATATTTTGAGGGATATGGAAACTCAGAATTCTGTATTGGTTTAGGTCATTTGAAATAAGGAAAGAGTATTCTCACTGTCTTGGGATATACACAGGCTTACATATGCTATAGGCTGGTATTGCATTAACTTCCAAAGGCAATGCACATTGCAGAACTGCATTGTGCTAGCTGGTGTTAAGCAAAAACAAAGTTTTTCAGAAGTCACAGGTGATCATGACAAATAATAGGGGGAAATGATAAGTGTAGTAAGAGAATGTAATTTTCCCTGGTCTCAATTTGTTACTTCCAAGAACACTGAATATGGTATGTTGTATGAAAAAAACCCCAAACAAATACAAGAAGTATCAGCCAAGAGGGACCGTTTCTGAGCTTGGTTGCTATTATTATCTGTTGTTTTTTCTGCATCCATTTTAGCTAAAAGCTACAGTAGAACACATATTAGCTCTTAGAATTGAAAGCTTGTGAAACCATTTCCTACACAGCACGGCACCAAGCATGCCTCCTGGACATAGTCATATGGGAAAGTGTTTAATGGGATGGTGTATCCTCTCCCTGATGTGTTCTTCTAGACCCTCTGTTGCTCTTTTTAGCTGATGCATTTCATTGAGCTTGGACAAAGAGACAGACACTTCCATGTGCGTTTGTAGGTTACTGTCATGTTTGGGTTGCAACAGCTTGCTGCTCTTCAGACTGGGACCAATCTGAATGGTATGATGTCAAAAATCAGAACTTTGTTTTCAGGCTTCACAACACTTACTAATGCACCTTCGTTGCCTCCTAGTTCTGTTTCCATTTCCTTCTGCATGTATTTTACTTCAGTGGCCTAAAGGTGCTGAAGAATTATGTTTTTAAGATCTAGATTAGCTGTTAACGCCAGCATATGGTTTGTGTATCTTAAGTGCTCTGTTCAAAAGGCATATGCTTGGAGTGTTGGAGGCCCAGCGTCTTAAAGACACAATGTGGAGGAACCCATGGGAGAGGAACATTTGCTAATAAGTAGGCAACAAATTTCTGTGTTGAATGGTTCTCAGTTTTGGCCATTAGAAAAATCAGATAGCAATTCTGCTTACACATTCTCTTTTGTGCAAGTTATTCCTGCATTTATATGTTCCTTTGGTCTACTATTACTGCACTAATTCTGACACACTTCTCTAATTCTCAGGAAAAAGGATTTGACTAGAAGATTCTTGCTGTAGGTTGGCAGCATACATTTATGAAAAAAGCCTATGTAAAAATTACCGTGTTTGTCATCTCAGAATAACCACAATTCAGGAAAGATTTTTGAAAATGTTCTTATGCATGTTTGTAAACTTATTTTTAACACTTTTTTGTCTCTTTTGCTCACTATTAAATTATTTTTTCTGAATATAAATTAGTCTGAAAAGAGCTAAATATCTTCAAAAACAAAAGTATCATGTGCCAATCTGATATTCTCAGTGAGGGCAGAGAAAGCTGATTTTATTCACCAGGTTGAGGATCCAGTTCAAAGAAAATAAATTAATCTGCTAACTGACTCAAGAACATACTTAAAACTGATGTTCATGCTGCTAAGATTTGGTCTTTCTACCATCCCTCTTTAGCTAGTTCACAAATGGGTGGAGCTTCTCTGAGAGAAGTTTTCTTTGATGTTAGCCTAAATTGTAAGAAAAGAAACTTCACCGTCATCTATCTTCTTTCGAAATCTTTTACATTTTTGACACTACTGGCCTTTATGTAGTCTAATTGTAATTTCTTAACATTTTATGGTCAACAGCAGTATTCTTTGTGGCTTACGTAGATCTAATATGGGTAGTGGAAATGTTTGTGCTTTTCTACTATTTTTTCTATTCTATCATTGATTTTAAAGGAAGTCTGTTTTCAGAGGCTTTGAATTTGATAACTTTTTAATGTTTCTGGTTTTTTAATGGTTTTGGTGTGACTGATAGAACTGGACTCTAGGGGGTGCTGTTTCATAATTTTTGTGTGCAATCCAAACCACTTTTGCATGCACACATGCACACACCCACACACATGCTGCTGCACTTATGCTAATTTAGGGTCACTACAAGGTCATCACTGAGTAAAAAACAAAAGGCAGTATAAAGTACAATTGTGTAAAACATTTGGATCTGATACATAACATCTGGCTAGCTCAGAGTGAGTAAAATCATTCTTGCTTTCAGCTGTGCCACAGAGTCATGGTAGTAATGAAGATATTCAGCATTAAAAAAAAAAAGGCAAAATAGAGCTCTGGTATAACATGATGAAAGGTACGTGCTCACAGTAGAAATCCAAAATTGCCTGTATATAATGATAGAGGGAGTATTTGAAATTGGAATCACCAATCTAAATTCACTTTAAACCAAACAATTAAACAGGCCATGAAAGAAAGCTTTTTTCATCAATAACTAAAACTTAATGCATAATCAGCTCCATGACAATATGTGTCAGCTTGTGGGGGAACAAGTGGAGTGGTTGTAGCTGTCTTAAAAAATCTTTAGCTGACTAAAAACAATATCATCCCTCATGTGCATTAAGTATTTATGTTAAATTGAGTGAGAAAAATATACTGAAAAATACTGTCAGAAGTAATATGACAATATCTATTTCTTAAAAAATAGCGTGAACGAATTGTTGTTTTGTTTTGCACATCTCCAAGAGTCACTGAAGTAAATGCATAAACCTCTGACTAACAGAATTAGTCAGGTGAGATTAACTATAGTACAGGAATATAGTACGACGGCTTGGTATTGTATACAGTTTTGTAGAAGCAGTGCATATTTTTATCCACTAAAGCTCAAAAAAGGCACGTTTTCCCTATTTGGATATTCTTCACATTAATCACAATCCATACCTAACAGTACCTCATAGAGTATTAGCATCGCCCAGAGTGAGTCGGGTTTTGTTCTACAGAACCATTCTTGGTTTTGAATTGACCACCTCTTTGAAAAGGGAATGCTATTGTACACATATATAAGAATTGATCATCAGAGCATTCTTACTGTCTCCTGCATTACTACCTGTTCAGAAATCCTGGCCCTGATTCTAAAACTGATAGTGAATCACACATTACACACAGGTTTTCCAGCTTGCATCTGACTTGGAATTCTCTAACTAAAATAAATATTTCTTGCCACTTTGAACTTAAATAACTATTAATGTGATTAACTCAGAATTTCAAACTGACATCCACGCTCTATGTCAGTTTTAAAAAGGAAAAATTTTGTGTTTGTACCAAGGAACGATTTAATAAGGTACTGAGGCCCAGTCTGATGACCTTACAGCTCCAGTCTTCTTCTGCTCTTGTGTTTTATCTCTCCCACAAAGATTTGCAGTGATGAGCATGGAACTTCCACCCAAAGGAAACAAGCCTCTGAAGGCATTCTGTACTACAGGTATGCTTGTCAAACTGCTGCATATGGCAGGCTGGATAGTAAAAAGTAGTCTTATCAGCGAATAACTGTGTCCAGAGGGAAGAGCAATACCTTGGCAGCTGCAGAGGTGACTAGTGTCTGACTAGATATTCAGCATTTTGGTTTGGGCTCATTTTTAGTTTTCTGCTCAAGAAGTCTGGATTTACTAACTAATGAGTTTCTTCAAGGCATCTTAAGTTCAAGGCATCTTAAGTAGTGACTTAAAATAAATAAATAGTGAAATCAGGAAAACTTTAGCATGAAGATGTGTGTTCCAGTTCTGTTCCTCTTCTAAAGCCAACAAAAGATCCATCTTTGAAGAAACTAATGGGATATTGGCAAGAAAGGATGACACTGTGAAGGATGAAGTGGAAAAATCAGGTAGCAAGCATATAGTTTAGGATGAGGATTGTTCTCAAAGAGATCACATGGTTAAAAATTTGCCCAGTAAAGTACTGACTGGAAATATAAATATAGTATATAAATACTACTGCTATAGGGCAGCAACAAATAAATAAACTGTACAGCTTGCAGTCTTCTTAGAGTTTGCCTACCTGTGGAATATACTTCAACTTTCTCTTGCAGCCCTGTTCCCATAGATGTTTCAGCTTTTTTTTTTAGAAAAGATTGAGAATGCCTCATTCTGCAGTAGCCATCATGGGCAGTTTGTGCCAGTGTTTGATCACATTCATGGTTGAAGTGTTTTGGGGTTTTTTTGCCCCTACATTTACATGAAGTTTCATCTGTCTTCTTCCCATACACCCCTGTATTACATTAGCAAACACTGGTGAAGTCCCTCTGAGCCTTCTTTACTTGAGGTCAAAGGCTCCCAGCAGTTTTCACCTTCTCCTTTTATGACAGATAGTCCAAGCCCTTTATCATCTTCAGGGCCCTTTGCCTAGTTGTGCTGTCCATTACATCCATGTTTCTCCTGTACTGGGAAGCCCAACGCTGACACAGTAGCCAGATGGGTCTCACCAGTGCTGAGTGGAGGGGAAGGATCACTTCACTTGGCCTCTGGCAAGTTACTTCCTAATGCAGCCCAGGAGGCTGTTGGGATTCTTTCATGAACTTTGGGAGTTCTTTTCATGAGCTTTGATTGTTCATGAACAGTTCAAATCCCCAGAATATTTTCTGACAAGGCACTCTCCAGCCAGTCAGCCTCAAGCCTGTGCTGGTGCTTGTACTTATTCCTCACCAGGACTTGCCACTTAACATTTTATTAAACTTCTAGAAGTTTCTGTTGGCCTATCACTCCAGCCTCTCTGGTCTTTCTGGATGGCGACAAATCTGTCTGGTCTACCACTTCTCCCAAGTCTGTATCATGTGCAAAGTTGCTGAGGGTGCGCTCTGGCTCACCATCTAGATCATACAGGAACACACTGAATATTGTTGCCCCAGTATTCATCACTGGGGTACTGCTCTGCATACTGCCCTCCCACTGGACTTGGTGGTGCTGATCACAACCCTCACCACTTTAGTAGTTTTCAGTTCACCTCTCTGTCCACTTATCCAGACCACACTTCATAATTTTTTTCTATGAGAATGTTCTAGGAAAAGTATGTAATTGAATTTAACAGAAGTTTCTTGTTGCTGGCAATGATGTGTTTTACCTTAGGCTTGATAAGACTGTGCTATACATCATCTGTTTTAGAATCATCTTCTGAAACACAGAAACTAGAAAAAATTACTTTGTTATTTAAACTCAAACCTGCTAATATGGCAATCTAATTTCTGTACTATCCAAGGAATTGACATTCCTATGTACTTTGGTATGGAAAAATAAGTAAAAGCAGACCAGTTAAGTTTGGAGAATTTTCAGTTTCCAACAAAGTTAAGACGTAGAAGCTCTTGGTTCTTCTTAACTGTTTGTTTCATGAGCAGTTGTTAATTTTATTTTCTTAAATTATGGGATTGAAACAGCAAGCCAACAGAAGAGCAAGAAAATTCACACTGGAATAGGGAAAGCAGTATTTTAAAACAGATGTTTATGGAAGCCGCAGTGTCTGTAGGCTCCAGAGGTATCTGCAACAAAGAAATGTGGCCTACAGCACAGTTTATCACATGGCACAAGGGAAAATGCTTAAAATATAAGTTGTTTGGCAAACAATGAGATGAAAAGAGGATTACATATGTGACAGAATAGCTTTCAGGATGCAGACTGAACAGACAAAAATCCATACTGTGTCTTACATTTTGCAAGCAGCAACATTTTGCACAGCTGTCTTAGCTTTCAAAGAACACTGTAAAAATACTATTTTCAAGATGTAGAAGTACATGCAAACCCTCTGTCATGTTTGTTATATTGATGCTAGGGGAAGAGGTTATCCATGCTCAAATGCTTCCCCTCTGTTCCCTGATGGCTGGTTTACTTTGTACCATCTGGTGGTCACTGAGCCCCTCTCTCCTGTGGACAGATGATACCTTTCAGATGCCTGCCTTCTCTTTGCCAAGGCCAAGCATTGGTATGGTCTAATTGCCAGTCTGGTTGCTTTCTTGTTGCCTTTGGAAAGCTGTGCTCTCACTGCGGCTTTTGTGGTTGTTTCCATCAGGCAGTGTGGTCCCTCTCAGAGGCACAGGCATGCCAGATGAGTCTTTTTGAATGCATGCCAGTCCTCTTACTTGGGAGATGAAGCCAAATATCATATATTTAAAACTGTAATGCTTTGTTTGTCCACCTAGCTCTTGTCTCCTAAAGTCATTAGTTGTGGGTTTACTTCACTGCTAAAATACTCTATTTTTTTCCTCTCTCAGCTCTACCTATTTTCAACTCTCTGTTTAGCATGCTGTGTGTAGGTAAAATGTAGAGATTCTGCTGTTCTATTTAAGACCTTTTATCTTTTTGGTCTTTTTGTGTTATAAGGAAGTAGAATGTGTTTTTTATTAAATATGAAATGCTGTTCAAATAATATTTAGAAGCTGTCCTAAATCAAGTAAAGCCAAGCTACTTACACTTAGTTTTAACATTCTAGCTCTAGCAAGTGACTGCACACCATAGTGGAAAATGAAAGCTAAATAGTGCTGGATATTTCTTAATATGTTACATTAATATTTCTAAATATATTAAATTACTGGTTCTTTCAAGATTTTGATGCTAATTTGCATACAGTGTTTCCCTAATAAGGTGCACATTTCAACAGTGATTGATCAGGGGAGGCAAGACTTGGTCAACATCAAAACTGGTCATGTGAGACCAGAGTCCTGACTCTCATCCCCCATGCTCTAAATCTCCCAGTGCTAGGTTCTCATTTACACAGCTTGCTCTATCATGGGGAGCTCTGACTCACTATTAGATATCTAGTCAGTTAAAGGTCTTGTTCTTGCTTCAAGATTCACAGTCATAAAAGCTAAGTCATCTTCTCATGCAACAGATATAAAATATTTGAGGTCAGGTGAGAACAACAGAGTCACTGTTAATTTGCTCTTCAGGCTTTCTGCTCTGCTTGAAATAAATTGTCAATCAGACTGCAATGAGACATTTCTGTTAAATGACAGCAATCGAGAACAGATAGATATATTCTGGTCTTGTGTAGCTCACTACATATCCAGCACAAGTAGCCTACTTTATTTTGACTCCAAATAAATGTGAAGTAATCTTGATTTTCAAGACTGAGATATTGAAACAGCTACAACAGAAGGAATGTCTGCCATTACAATCAATCAACACTGTTTTTTGTAACACTGAGAAACTATTTCACTTTAGCAAGTTGATTCTTGGGCAAAGAAATGAAATCTTTTAAAATTTTCTCGAATCTGTTTACTTAGGAATTGAGCAAATAATTTAGAATATTTATATATTATGACAATCAAAATAATTTACTTCTGTTTCTCTTTTGAATGCTTATATGATGGCTGTTTATTGTTTGGGTTATGTTTGTTGGTTGAGGGGTTTTTTTTCTTACATATTCCTATGTTGAATAAAAGGAAATAGATTTTTTTCAGTCTACTAAGGATGACACACTTGGGTAATACTGGAGACTGTCATGGTTCATTATCTCACTTTGTTGATCTTAATGGACTCTGGCAAAAAAAATCTGTGTACCAGCAGCACTCTTGGGTATTTCCTATCATTTGGGCCTAGTTTAATTTATTTCCTTACCAATGCCTTTCTTATTCTAACAAGTAGAAAATATTCACGTACAGTATCTAGATATTCGCGTATATACCATGTACCCTTATAATAAACTACCATGGTAGATGAAAACTTACTGAGACACTCAGTAGACACAGAAGCAAAGACTATTAAAGGGGTCAAGAAAAAGAATGGTGTGTTGATAAAAACTGTTATATACAATTAATGTTTCACCATCAGAGAGTACAGAGAGTTCCAATATCAAGACAGCAAGGTCACCAATTCTGCCCTTTTATCAGCACTGAGTAATTTAAAAGAAGAAAATGAAGATTGGCCTGTGACTAGGAGTGCTATCAAACTAGCAGTGAATAAAAATAGAAAAAAGGCAGCAACCAGAGAGAGAGATACAGAGGTGGGATGCAGTTTGCCTACCAATAATTCCTTAAACATAGCAAAGAAGTGTGGTTATGCATAGCCCTAATTCTTAGTAACTTTAGCCGACCTAATCTCTAGAGAGGAACCATTACAAATTTTCTAAGTGAGCTGGAAGATATCATCAAAAATTTTACATGTATGTGTAAAAAGTCATTATTCATTCTGCATTTCCTTCTGAGCAAGGAACTGGCTGGTTTATTCTAAGCTAAATACTTTTTCTGTACCTATGACCTAAGATATGAAGCTTGTAAATTACTTGGTTTAGGATACATGCTGCTGTTAAGGCTAACACCACTTTGAAAATATTAAGATAATAAGTCAAGAATGTTGAGATCAGAAAAAAAATAATGATGCTATTTCAGCATAGTGTTATTTTATAGTGAAGAGTTAAAACTGTAGAAGAAAATCTGCTTTGAACATACAGATCTCATTTTGATTAATGGTGTCACATATCATTTGCTTATTCTCAAAGGAGAAAAAAGCACCTTGAACTGACAGATGGTAAGATAAAGAATTTACTGCTATATTTACTTTTATTAAGGAAATTCTGTTTCAAAGAGCTTAGTTGAATCGGTTGGAGGAAGTTTATAACTCCTCTCTAGTCTGTTTTTTACGCTGTCTATTTCAGCAAATTGTTCAATTTACTGATTTACTCTTAAATTTTCCTAGTTTTCCTATGGCTGAATTGATGTTTTAAAATAAAAAATTCTTTTTAACTTTAGGATCTGGAACAAAGATAACTTGAGTTTTCAACTTTATTAAGTAATTTTTGTCCTCCTGACATCTGGTTTGAAGGCCTTACATGCAGTGAATATTTAGAATACTGTCCCACTTTTTCTTCTTTCTCTTAGTATCAGAGCTGTGTTACTGATTTTGTGCATAAGAAAAAAACAACAAGATAACTGCATGGTGTTACATGACTTCAAAAGCATTTTTTTCTAATAATGCATACTCTTGGCTCCTGACTTATCAAACACCTGCACAGTGTTTGCAGTATATTCTTAGTCTGTATTACCCTGTACTAAGCTTTTAATGTGTGTATGGAAAGTAAGTGAAAGTACATCACTGTTCTTTGTTGATCAGGTGTACCTCTGAAAAGGCAAGAACTTTATTTTGAAACTCAATGCAGCCCTGTAACCAGTGGAGTATTTGTGCCCATTACAACTTTAAGGAGTCTTCTTTTTTATCTTACACTCTGAGGAAACTGCATTTTGAGCACAGAGCCTTCAGTTTAAGGACACTTGTTTATACACAGAAAGTTACATTAGGCAGTTGGGTACCTGTCAAAGCCATCTAGATGTTAAGTACTTATATTTTGATGTTCAATGATAAACTTTACTAAAGATTAGGAAAGTACTTCAATAATAAGAATGATATGTGGTATATCAAAATCTATGGGATTATGCCCTTGTCAAGTGGTTAGTAATTTTGTGGCTAAGATTTTTTCTCTGGGACTATTTACTATCCTATTTGAACATGTTGCTCATTTTGTATTATCCAAGTGGCAGTGCTCTTGTAAATACATGACTCTGAAGAATATCAGTGTCAAATGTGATCTTTATTAAAGGGCAACCACAGGTCTGAGAGGTCAGACCATCTTCAGAACTCATTTTGGGATTGCCTGTATAGTCTTTCAAATGCAGTTTGGGTAAGAGAAATAAGATTCCAAGAAACAGAGGCATTGGCACTGGGGAGCAATGTTTCAGTAGTAATCAGGTGTGTTTAAGACTGTTGGACCATCCAGGGTGTGAAAAGAAACTGAAAAACTACCAGAGGATACACATGCCTCTCTCAGGCCAGTGTGTGGATAATTGTGAAGAGTGTTTTAAAACCAGGATAAGATTTCCAAATCTGTAAAGACAAAAGGATGCCTGAAAACATATATGCTTTTTTTATCAGATAACTCCTCCATGTTTGCAGTCCACCAGTTTTTAGTGCCTGATGGCACTTACTTTATGGTCAGTTGTATTAGAGAAAAGCTTCTATAGATTGTCAGATGTTTTATTCATCAAGTAGTCTGCATGTGCTCATTCATGTAGCCAGGGAGAAGGATACACCTCTCCATAAAGACAAATACACCTCTCCATAATGAAGATTAGTTTTGTTTGTAAACAAAAAGATCTTTTGATGTCAGTCATCAATGTCTTCCAAACTACTGAAATATTTTCATAGAAACCACACTGGACCACCTTGGCCTCCTCTATATGATGAATGCAGATACCTACCTCTTTCCCAATTTTTAAGAGGTCTCTAACTTTAGCCATCCTACTAACCTTCTCCACCTTTATTTTTGAGTTTCCTTCTCTAGTTTCCAGCTTCCTTTAAGTGACTGGAAGCTCTGTCCTCTGCCTTCCAAGACTCAGCTCATGTGTTTTCCTGGCTTTCAGGTTTTCCATGCTTCTTTACAAGATAGTTTCAAAGACACAGGAAAATGAGATTTCTAATGAGTGTTTGTCCTTCACATAGGGTTTGTAATATGTGTTTGTCTACTGAATCTGTGATGAGGCATGATAATCAGTCTTCCTGAGTGCTTTAATTGTATTAATATTTATTATTTTTTCTTATCAGAATGCTAAGGATGTCAGGTTCCCATGGTCAAATGCATTACAATATTTCAAAATGACCACAGAAATATTTTCTTTCTCTAAATTGCGACATGATATTTACTTTGGCAATTATAGTAATATGTGGATTAAGTTAACAAAAATTACCTTTAGAATTGCAACATTTGCATATTAAAATTTTATTTAAGGGTCTGTTAGAAAGGCTTGGAATTCTTGTATTTCAAGTCTATTGAGTAACATTAAATTTGATATTGGAAACAAAGCAGGATGTAAGATAATCTCACTCCTTCTTATTTCATAAATTCTAAACTGTGCCTGAATTATTTTCCTGTATAACATGTATTGTAAAGAACAGGTGATAGCAGTGCATAAAGGTTTGATTGTTGCTTCTTTGGGATAACCTGCACAGTCAGCTCATGATTTGTCACTTGGGAGTTCTTGTGAGCTTTTTGAACTTGTGCTGTGCCATCATGTGTCTCTCTGTAATATTTATTTTCGGTATTTTATACTCTTGCATAAGAAACCTGCCAAAGAAAATCTGACCCACTGCTTTTTGTGGTTGACTAACTGACATGAGTTACTGTTGATAGCTTCTCTAGGGAGAGCTATCTAACTCTGGTGAACTTGAAACATTAGCTCAGCACGTGCTTCTTTTCCCATCCAGAGTGAACTTTATGATATCTGATGTCCCAGCTGCTTCTCAGTCTCTCGCGCGTTCATCTGGGGTGACCTGTAAGAATTTTGAATGTAGCTCTCATTAAAGCCTTCCATCAGGTGTATTTTCATCACCTTGTGGGTAGTTCTAGGTCTGAGGGATTCCTTCAGGACTGTGCTTTTCCTGAGTTTATGGTGTGCTGTAAACTGGCAGATTACTGAAAACAAGTTTCAGGTGCATCCTCTGGAAGGCAGCTCTTCACTGTCATTGATCTTTAGAGGTCTCAAATGCTCAGGTTTGTAAAGTGAGTTAATAAAACTTACACTGCTGTACTGCAGCCTCTTACTAGAAATGCATATGGTATTGGTATTGGTGAAAGCAAGGGAAACATCAGGAAATTTTAAAAACAAGAGTTTTCCATGTTTAAGTGTGTCACTTGCAAAATCTCAATCTTTTTAATCCCAGAGGGGTTTCTGCTTGGAAACCAAATTTGTTCTCCAACCCTAAACCAAATGTTCAAGGCTGAAAATAATTTTCTGAAGGCACTGGAGTTCTCTAGCTCATCTGAATTAATGTTTTTCATAATTAAAAAAACCCAATGGTAACTAGCAGGGCACTGGGGAAATAATATTACGTAGACAGCATTGTTTTAGTGTAGATGTAGTAATCTATTTTTTTTTCAGAAGGCACAAAAGCATTTTAAAATTTTGATGCATTTTCTCAGTCTTTTCTTCTGCTTAAAAGCAGAGGAAGACTGAGAGAGATGGACAATTTTCTTTGAATAATGACAGCTCTCTGTTAACTTAGTATCTTTTCTTCCATGGTGCCTGAGTAACAGTGATCATGTTTGCTGTTTAGCGCTAAATTTGCTCATATGCCTTGGGAAGGCCTGTCAGTTGCCTGGCATCTTATATGGGTTTCATATGCTTAGCTGGGAAGGAGAGTGTGGGTAGCACAAGGCAGTCCGTCCTGGTGCCTCAAGGCATGCCCTCGTCCACGGGCAGCAGATGTTTTCTAGGCAGTTCATGTGCAATGTGCCAAGTGAAGTCTCTTGCAACTGCTCGTTGAGAAACAATCAGAACACACGGTGATCTGCCTTTCTCTTAGCATTTCATCCTCTTCCCTTGGTAAAGTCTTTTTTTTTTGCCTAGGAAGGTTCATTCTTGTATCTAGGCCAGGGTCCTGTCATCTTTAGAGTCAGACTGCTTGGAACAGGGTCACAGGGGCCTGTCAACAGCAGCTACATGCCAGACAAGATATCATAACCAAAATCCTGTCTTGTAGGTGCAGATGACAGGAGCATAATTGTGTTTGACATGCTACTAAAAGAGTAGGGAGGCAAGCCACAGAACACTGCTTTCCCTTCTCTCAGTGCTTTATTCACCTCCTCACTGCTTCTAATGTGCTCTGTTAACGGATCATTTTAGGCTGCGGACATAATGGGAGCCCTGGAGAATTAGTCTGCATGAGATGCAAGAGGCCGCTTCTTGGTAATGTATTAGTCATTTCAAAACACTTTAAGGAGGAAGCAGAAAAAAATGACAAGGTAATTTGCTGATATATTTCAGAGGTATTCAGGCCCCTGTGAGAACAATACCTCTATTCATGTCTTGGCACCATTGGAAATTCATTTTTTCTTCATTCAAGAGAGTGGCCTCACCAGAAACAAAGCGAGGGAGAGAGGGAGAGAGGTAACATGGTCTTCCCTAAGCCAAGACTTCTGCAGTTATCAGAGTGAATGACTGCAGTGTTCATTGACTATATTAGGAGAGAAATCCCAGAGATTATTCTGTGTGCAGAATAACTCCTTTGGAATTCTTCCTTGTCTTGATGTAGTGCATGCAACTATCAGGCAAATCTGACTCCTTGTGTTCATCTGAAGCCCACACATTAGTATGTATGGCAGTAAGTTTATGAGGACTGTATTACATTTTATTTATTGGGAAAGGGAGCATAAAACAGAATCTTCTAGCTGCCCATTCTATGTAGGAAATGGTAGTCAAATGAAACAAGCTAAATAACATCATAGCACACTATGGGGATAAGGGTTGGCTGTTTTCCCAGTGCTGTGTTAGCTTATTCAACTCTAATGGGTGTAGGCAAACACTGAGTGATGGAATGATGCATAAGTAGAACTGTGAACAATTAATTAGATTGGTAGCCATTTTCAGAACTAGGAATTATAATTAAAATGTGATATATTATAGATGCTGATAGAAAATTTCTAGGAGTGTTACAATTCTTAGTGTATATGATTATTTAATAATGGGAGTGCAATTATTACCTTCAGTCAGTTGTACCTGTGTACAAACTTACTTCAGTTTGCAGCCTGTCAGCTTCAAAGGGTAGTAAGATGTTTAGACAGCATCTCAATGAATAAGGTTATAGACAAGGCTCTGAAAATTTGAGTTGGTCTTCTTTCAAAACTCAGGCTGTCTAAACCTTTTCCAGAACTTGAAATAAGCTGAATTTTCACCACAAACCAAATAAGGAAACTCCACTGAGAGATAATTTCCTCTTTTCCTTAGTCTTTTATTATGCAATCCAACTATATATTTCCCTCATTCTATTTTCACATGGTCTGTGTGACTTGTGGAACTCTTTTACAACTGGCAGAAACATTGCTTAAACTTATGGCTCTTCTGGATGCTACTTCCCAGCTTTGCAAACCGAGGAAGTTAATGGAGTTATTAAAAGCTATAGCTGCGTCTTCCCCAGAATTTTGTCAAAGTGATTCAACAAACTTTTTAAGCAGCTATTACCAAAACTAAGTGTTCAAATGGTTAAGTGTGGATAAAAAACTGTGCCCTTTCCTGAACTGAAACTTATTTTGGACATGGAAAACTTACCTGAGAAAATAAGTGCTAAAAAGAAAGCCTATTAAAATGCATGTATTTTCTAAACAGTTTTAAATAAGCAGCTACAAATAAATAAAATTACATTTCTGAAGACCAAATTCTTCAGTGTATGTTGATGAATTGTATGGAGAATAGTCGAATCTTTATCTAGTGACACAGCAAACACAGCAGGAAAAACAACAACATAAAATTTGTTTAGTGTGAACCTGAACATCATTCCATAGGAAAATGAAACATGAATGTGACTTTTGTGCTACATGCTAGCATGGATGTGGTTTGCTTGCATAAATATGTTGTCAATAAAAAGGAAAGAAAATGGAAGAAGCAAGAAGAGATGATCCAGGAAGAATATAGAGACACCATCTGCACATGCAGGAATGGGGCTAGGAAGGCCAATTCCCATGTGTAGTTGGATCTAATGAGGGAGGTGAAGGACAATGAGAAGGGATTCTACATCAGTTGCAAAAGAAAGACTACTTAAAATTGAACCTGGTGCAGAATAGGGCAGAGGTCCTGGTGGACCACGTGGAGGTCAAGGTTTTTAATGCCTTATTCAGATCAGTCTTACAGGCCCTGATACTCTGTGAAATTTCAGAGCAAGGAGTATTTACACTCACTGGAGGAGAATCGGGTTAGGAATTACGTTCCAGGGAGAGTTCGGAGGGATGCCAA
>VZRE01018730.1:0-15820 GCA_013396775.1 Cephalopterus ornatus
GGCCCACTCCTCAAACCTGCCAAGGATGCTTCTGGATGGCATCCCTGCCTGTCCTCCAGTGTATCAACAGCACTACTTGGCTTTGTGTCATCCAGTCTTGCTGAGGGATGTACTCAATCCTGCTATCTTGTAATTCATAAAGATGAACAATACCTGTCCCAGTATTCACCCCCGAGGGCAGCACTTGTCACTGATCTCCATCTGGACATTGATTTTTTTTTTTTTTTAACTGCAATTCTGTGGACATGACCACCTAGCCAACTTCTTATAGTCCATCTATGAAGGCCGTATCTCTTCAATTTAGAGACAAGAATGCTGTGTGAGACTGTGTCAAAGCCCTTATAGAAATCCAGGTAGGTAACATCAGTTGCTCATGCCTTACTCATTTACAGAGTCGCTTCATTGTAAAAGGCTATTAGATCAGTCAGGCATGGTTTGTACTTTGTAGAGCCACATTGGCTCTCTCTAATCCCCTCCCTGTGGATATCCATATGATTTGACATCACTTCCAGGAGAATCTTTTCCTCTATACTATTAGTTCTGTCACTTCTCTCCTCATTTATTGAATTTTTTTTTTTTCCTTTTGTGACTTCCTAACTTGTTTCTTAGAAAACTAGAAATTCCTGTCAAGACAGGAATTATGCATTTCCTTTTCACTGCAGCTCTTAATGGATTTTGAATACTTACTAATAACTTTTCTAGATGTTCTTGAGGTCTTCTGCAGTTTTCTTTGTCACTGTCAGTTCATATCCTCAGACACAGGGTAGCTGTACTTGCACTTTTTTTTTCTCTGATACTGCCATTTTGTAATATGTAATGATTAGAGTGCAGAATACATAACTATATGTTGTCACTAATTGCTGTATTAAAGTGGCACCGGTGAATGGGGATTTTGCGGTGATGAAATGCATGCAGTTCTAGTCATTTTAAAATAAAGTTCTGGATGGGTTTGACCAATGTTGTAAGCTTACCAGCAGTTGACTTATTTGATCTGCAGAACAAATTTTTATGTCAGCAGAGCTTCGAACTGAAAGAGAATAGAAAATAATTGAGCATAGTGTGAAGTACTTCAGTGTTTAACAGGCTTTAAGACCAGATTTAAGATCTAATAAGCTTTGCTGTTAAAAATGAAATTTAATTGAATGAATAAATCTTTTAGATTGCGTAAGTTTTATTGGTTTAAAAAGATCCCAAAACTTTTTTCAGTTTTCCTTACTAACTCAGAGTATTTTAATTGATGGAAGAATCAGAGCTGTGTCTGAGTGGTACATGATGCTTTATAAATATAGATTTTTTTTTAAAGTGCTTTTAAATGGTGAAATTCTCATGAATTGACATTAAATTCAGAGATATGTATATATAAAGTTGGATTGATTTTTATGGGGTTTACATGTATGCTATTAAAAATAGCATACATTGGATAAGTTTTATCCCCCTTCTTCTCAGTGAACTAGTGTCGCTGAGCTGAATTTAAGGTTATTATCAATATTAAAAGATAAAGACATGATAATCATTCCTGTTGGCCAGACAACGCCATCAGTAACATCAAACTGTTAGGAAGTTAGCTTCCTTGTCCCCTGAGGCAAAGAGGACATGCTTTCTTGCTCAGCCACCAGGTAGGCATAGGTTTCTTCTAGGCTTTAGACTTAGGGGATGTTACTGAGGAGGAAAAGGAGGCTGTATCTTAGCCTTCTGCTGGGGGGTGGATTTGCTTTTGTGAGGCAGTGCATCATGAGTATGTCTCATGGTTTCGGTTTGTGGGCTTGGGTTGCTTCAGCTCTGGCTACAGCAGCTGTTTCAGGGTTTCAGTCCGTACAGGGGGAGTAATGCTTGAAGTGCAGAAAGGGAAATGGGGTTGATTGAAGGAGTTTCTTGTGGATTTCATTTTTGGTGGGGAAAGAAGGTGGCTTGTTTTATCTAAAAAGTCATCTCTTTTGATGCCATTTGCAAATTTAGCAGAGTCAGTGTTACCAGTGCCTAGTTTTTGGCTCTGCACTTCCAGTTGACTGATAGCTGGAAACCCTCTGAATTTCAAAACTATCATTTGACTAAAATAGCTGCTTATTCCTGTTAGTGTTTTTTCTTCACATTTAGAGAAAACAAATCTTTCCTCTTGCCCTCTTTCTGGAAGGTTAAATGTGTCAAGCTGTTTTTGTGGCCTTGTTTATCTTAAGCTTTTCTCTGTGTTTTCTTATTACCCTTTTCTGCATGTGCTTCTATTAATCTTCCACATCCTGTGTTACTAAATGGTTTGTGGTGTATTAAGTGGTGTGTGTAGGTTTTTTCATAGAAAAAAATTTTGAAGTTCATGTCTTTTCTGGAAATACATTGCTTAGTAAACTGTAGACGTACAGTTGCTGCCTTCATATTATTTTACTTTGTGTTGTTTGGCAGCTGTTATTCTCTTCCATAGTCAGTCATAGTTGATAGGTGTCCACAGAATAATGGAAATGCTTGTTACTCTCTTCAGCATTTTGTTTTATCTGGTAATTGTGTTGAATTTTATTCAGATTTTAATATTAACACCTTGATGAAAATGTGTGAAATCGTAGCAGTAAGATCAGCATGGTGGTGGTTACTGGTAACTAAAATGCTTTCGTGCAGATCTTTGACTTTGGCTTCACAAAGCAAGTGGTCCTGTTGTAAACAATTTCATTAACTCCATGGGTTAGTACTATGCTAAACTAGGCCTTGGGTCCTGAGTGTGATACCTTCCTGTACAATTCCTGAACCTTAATTCTTCTTCTGATTTTAAGGGAAGCTTCAACTGATTAATTCAATTAAATTCCTCTGAATTGGCATTTAAAAAAATCCTTGAATATCCTATGTTTCTGTGACTGCAAAGTCTGAAATGGATTTTTTTCATATTTACCTGAGCTTCCGTATTTCATTTCACAGTCTATATTGCTTTTAGAAAAGTTTACTGTTCTCTTTTCTGGTTTTGACTTTTTTAAATTTTTTTTTTTTTTTAATAGGATGAATGTTACCAAGTGAGACAAATATTTGCTCAGAAACTTCACAAAGGCCTTTCTAGACTACGGCTGCCACTAGAATATATGGCTATTTGTGCACTGTGTGCTAAAGATCCTGTGAAAGAGAGAAGAGCTCATGCCAGGCAGTGCCTTGTGAAGAACATAAATGTCAGAAGGGAATATCTGAAGCAACATGCAGCAGTTAGTGGTAAGAGAGTAGAAGTTGCTTTTTGGTACAAGTGCTGTAGTTCAAATGTAAATTTGAGTAGACTGGAAGCAGTGATGGTTGTCTGTTTTTGTACATAGAATGGCTGTAAATTTCACTTAATGATATCTAATGAAAACTGAAATTTTTCAGCTTTTCTGATTTTCTTTTGTTTGGATTTTCTTTTGATGTTTTTTAACAGGCATTTCTGAAGTCTTTCAATTTTGTTAAAAGCTGTGCAAATGCTTATGCCTAAATATATTGAAAGTGAAGTAGTTTTTCAAGGCAGTTATGTGTACTGTTTGAACTTAAAGGTTAATAATATCCTAAATGAAGTGACAGTGATTAATTTAACTGCAGTAGTTAATAACAAATAAAGTTAAATAAATAAATGTTATACTGAATATATTCTGCGCTGCTATATTGAGTAGCTTCTTATCTTATGCTGGCAAAGGTCTATATTTGTAGGCACTTCAAGATGAGTTTATGTACTTCTTTCTTCTCAGTGCCAGCAATCTGATTATGGGAATGCTTTGGACACTATTATGGACTCATGTTAGTTATTTTTTCTTCTATTAAATCAGTCTTTTTGACTTAAAGCTACATATATGCAGTATGACAACACTGGTATATGGTCATAGGAAAAAGTAGACTTTTATGAAGAGCTATGGGCATTTTGAATAAGAGCTTTTGAAAGTTTTATTTCTTTGGAATATTACTGATTGTTTGGCTTTTGTAAAATAAAGGGGATTTTTTCACCTTCTTTAGCATAAACCAGACCTGTTTTGTGAATCTGTTCTCACAGATGCCATGAGATAACTGATTTCCTTTTGTGATTATGAATCACTTTATATTAACTATGTCAATCTGTCTTTCTTAGTCCTCTTAGCCTTTGATCAGAGAATAAGTCTGCAGAGAAATCCTTTTATGTATCGTTAATTAGACTTACAGAAAAAAGAGTGGTACTTTTCTCCCACCTCAATAACATGTAAAAATAAAAATTGAGCAAACACCTCTAAGTCACCTTAAGATTATTCCTCTTGCAAGTTAAAAACTCTTTGTAGTAGAAGGAGAAAAACAGAAGAATTCTTGTATGTTTAAAATAGATGCTGTGAAGTTGCTATCAAAAATCTGTAGAAGAAATTAAGTGGAGCCTAGGTGTGTGTGATTCTCTTTATCCAGTAGAACCTCAAAGTGTACCTGATGATTTTTTTTTCTTGCTGAAATAATAGAGTGATGCCATTGATTTGATATGTGCTATAATCCATGAGAAGTCTGGATTAAATTATAGATTATTAAATATAGATTGCAGGATTTTTTGAGGATTGCAATGTTAACTTTGTGCCATTCAGATTTACTAGTCTGAGCTTTCAACAAATAAAATGTCTCAAACTGTTTGTATCCTAAAATATCCATATTGCAGTAGTAGACCTGAAGCTCAGCTCTGATGATAATGTGCTATTTAAACGTATAGGTGTTTGCCACTCTCCTTATTAAGCATGCAGTAATGCAGGGTGGTAATGACTGTAGTACCTCTTTTGGAAATCTGCATCTTTTGATTAATATAGCTATTTTTCTGAATCTATAAATGTTTGATTTTGTGATACATTTTGTCTTGAAAACTTGGTAGAGGTGAGGAGGATATCTGTTGCATATTTTTGGGGGATTTCAGCATTTGTTGAAAAGATGGTATATTTCTGGAAAACTTCCTAAGGACTAGTACCAGACAGTAAAATGCCTCTTTTCTTCCACACTGGCCTTTTACAGGCTGGCAGGAATTATTCTCAGCTCTCTTAAATTCTCTAAACACTATTCAGAGTAGAAGCCACTCAAGAAGAGACTTATTTTGATTGTGTATCTGTTACTAGTTTCATCTGGGTAGAGATGTGTCTTGCATAGGAATTATTCTTTTCTCAAGATGGGCTTTTACTTGCAAGTCAGTAAGCAGAAGAATGACAAGAGTCAAGATTAATTTTTTAATGAGTTCCTTTCCTGAAAGCTCATAAAGAACTTCATGAAGGGTTTTGACACATGGTAGGTTTTTGTGCTGGTAGAAAAGCCACCCTACCTTTCAGGTTTTGTCATTATTTTCCAGACCCAACTGGAATTGTTGTTATATTAGAAATTGTCCGAAGCAGGAAGTTGCTGAAAAACTGAGTTCATGAGTTCTTGATGAACATTCTGTTGAGGTTACTAATTAATACAAATAATAGTGGGTTGGTTTGCCTGGGACATGTCTAAGGCAAGCCAACTATGCTAGTGTTCTGAAGTCATAATTATGTTCTTTTTCTTCCATTTCACATCTTTATTTTTTTATTTAGTAATGCAAACTGCTACTGTCTAAAATGCAGGACAGTGCTTGGAGAAGTGAAGGATATTTTTGAAGTTAATAGTGCAGTGTCAATTGAAACATATTAAAAACTGCTTTGCAGAGTACACTGTATTTCAATTACATAAAAATAGCTTGAAATAGGAAGACATTGGGTAGTATTATACATATATATATATATATAATATAGACTGTGCATGACCCCTATTTATGCAGACCTCTAAGAAGGTGATAGTTTAAAACCTCATGACAATTATTTTGTTTTGTAAAATCTACAGTAATGATGTGTTTTATTTCATGTCCACAATAACTGTCAAACACATCTCATATGAATACATATATTGGAGATAAAAATGTCAGTGTTCTAATGTATTTTAAAATTGTTTTCAAAAATTATTATTATATGTAATGATTTACAGATGTTTGGACTTATAACTGAACAGGCGATAGTTAAAAGCTTACTGAAAGAAGATTTTCCAGACTTGGTCATGTCTTTCATGACTGCTTACTAGCTCAAAAATGTGATTGCCCGCCCACCCCAAAAAGCAGAGCTAGGAATTTCTCTCTTTCCTTCACACATACATTGAAGTGTTTATCCGTAGTCATGTTAACACTATAACTTTGCATTTGCCGCAAACACTTAATGTCAGATGCTTGTACTATAGCAAGGTACATAGAATACCAGCATGCCTTCCTTTGCCTATTGTCTTGCCTGTTGCACAGGGTACAGATTTAATAATTAAGGTGTACTGTGCATCCATAGGCATCGGGCTAAAGAAAGCGGTGTGGATGTTTGCTGCAAAATGTTTTGGTTTTTGTTTTTGTTTGTTTGGGGGTTTTCTGGTTTTGTTTTTGTTTTTTGGTTTTTTTTACTTTTGGTGTACTTGTCATTCTATTGTCCTTACCTCATAGGAGAGGATCTTTTTTTATTCTGATTTTCTTCATCAAACTTTGAGGTGCTGGAGTTCATGCTGCATGGTGTTGGTCAGGGAATTTGTTACCTTACAGAATACGTGTTTTGTAATCATAACTCTGAGAGGACCATAACAACCCTTAGTTTTTGAATCCGTGAGGAAAATAGGCTTTCTGTCTGTTGTGGTGTAGGAAAGACTTTCTCCTGCAGTCGTTGCTTAGGATTACTTAAAAGTCTCAGAGGATGCTAGAAAAATGTTGCCCTTTCCTCTTTAGTAGAAAAGTGTATTTCTTAGTATGTAGTTTTTTGATGCATTTTTCTTCTGCTTTTCAGAGAAACTGTTGTCACTTCTACCAGAGTATGTTGTTCCTTATACTATCCATCTCCTAGCTCACGACCCAGATTATGTCAAAGTCCAGGACATTGAACAACTCAAGGACATTAAAGAGTAAGACTACTTTTAATAGTGTTATTTCCAACTTCATTCTAAGTGAAATTTTAATTAATTGTGGTACTCTGTTGCCGTGTCAAGTGCATGTAATGATGGCAGTTATTTCTGTAAAATATTGTGAGAAATAATATAGATACCTTTTTAGTGTGCTCTGATAATTTACAGATGAAATCTACCTTCTGATCATCCTACCTTCATTTCATTTTTTCTAAAGAATAGTTTTCCCAGAGTTAGACTGGTTCAAATTCATAATACTAGTAAAACCTAGAGGAAATCACTTTTTCAAATGTACTTTTTTAAAGAATTTCTTTTGTATTTTCATTTGTGCGGAATACTGCATTTCTCCTTTAGGTGCCTATGGTTCATACTGGAAATACTGATGGCTAAAAATGAAAACAACAGTCATGCATTTATCAGAAAAATGGTAGAAAATATCAAACAGACGAAGGATGCTCAAGGACCAGATGATCAAAAAATGAATGAAGTAGGTGATACTTTTTGATTGGAAATTGCATTTAATTCTGGCCTGCTTATGGAAGGGAGTTGCTTTTTGTTATATACCAACTTCAAAATATCTATTGAAAGATATGTTTTATATATGAGATGATACTTTGTATGCTGTAATGATAATATTTATTGTAGTTTAGATGACAGTTATTTTCCTGTGCTTCTTACACATCTGCAGCGGACTTTTAATGGTTTTCAGTCCTTCTCTTTCTGTCTCAGTAAGATTACTAAACACTGAATAGATGTAAACTATAACTTCTACTGTTTAAATCATCTACTAAAGTGCTTTGTAATAATTCATTTTTAAAATGCTTAGTATAGGAAGAAAAACAGTTGAATTTGAAGTCTCTGGTTTGTACTGTGTAGTGAACATATCAAACCCTGATCTTGCTTTTGTGGTTTTACCATCACACAATGTACAGATTTGTCACGTTCTGCTTTGCCCACAGAGATGAGTTTTGGGTAGTGGGTGGGTGGGGTGTGTGTGTTCATTTGTTTGTTTTAACTTTGTCTTAGAAACTATGACAAGGGCTATTCTTAAGTGCAGAAAGATCATGAAAACTATCTGTCTTCAACTGTTAGACTTAGCAATGCTTTTGCCTTTAGTGTCTGTATTTCAGTACCCTGCAATACACTATTTAAGATGCAGGCTGGTGTTAAATGGGTAAGATGATTGCTTTTAAACTGTGAGTTTTTGTAGTTCTGTGCTCCAAAGATATACTATCTCTTGTCAAGATTTCAATGAACTTTTAAAGTGTTGATTGGTCTTTTAATTTTGTTATTTACAGAAACTATACACAGTCTGTGATGTAGCAATGAATATCATTATGTCAAAGAGTACAACATACAGTTTGGAATCCCCTAAAGACCCTGTACTTCCAGCCAGATATTTTACTCAACCTGACAAGGTATACTGTGGCATTTAATTTTTCTTGAGATAAATCTATTTAAATATTTGTAAGTTGTAATTCAGTGTTGTTTTTCTTAAATATTTCTTGTGACTTCAGACTTCTCCCTATTATATTGTGGTTGAAAATGTACATATGTATATGTTTTGATGAATATTTGTTTATGTGTGCACACACAGCGTTCTCCCCCTTCCCCCACCCCCAATGTTAGTGTTCAGTTTTAAAAATTCAAAAGCATAAGTGATGTAAAGAAAATTTTTCAGTGAAATCTCCAAAATATATATGTAGATAAATATCTCATTCACTGATTATTGCTGTAATTCCTGCCCCCCCCTTCTTTACAGAATTTCAGTAACACCAAAAATTATCTTCCTCCGGAAATGAAGTCTTTTTTCACTCCTGGAAAGGTAGGTATGGTGTTGGGGGTTTGGGGAGTTTTGTTTTTGTTTTTTTTTACTTTGGGGTTTTTGTGTGTGTGTTTATGTTGTTTGTTTGTTTTGGTTTGGTTTTTTTTAAGAGAACTAGCATGTAGTTTATGAAGCACTTTCTTTAAGAGAACAGGTTGTTTCTAGATACAGAAAAGAGATAGGTAGAAGGGAGAACTGGTACTGTCTGTGCTGGGTTGTGGCAATAGTAGGCAAAGCCTGTTGTCATTAAACGGAGAGAGTCCAAACAAACCCCCTCAAACAACACATAATATTTGACAAGTTTACGAAATGGTTAACCTTCTTTTCTGCAGAAGACTACAATGTTGCCTGTGAAGTGGCAGCTATGGAAAACTGTAACAAATTATTTTAAAAATCACATAATTAATCTTTGGCAAAGCTGAATACCTTTTTACAGTATCTTACAAGATAACTGGCTGTTCTACAGTTATGTAATTTGTCTTTCAAAATATGCATTGTATTGAAGGGCAGCGTTCTTTCTTCACTAAAACTAAACCCAGATATTCTTTAGAATAAAATTAAAATCTAGTAAAGGAAAAGACAAATTGTGGTTTTCATCTGAATTAGTGTGTTCCATTCTAGATGACGAAGAATTTGCTACCTTGTAAACAAAAGAAATTTCGGCATCATCATTACCCTTAACTTTGCTAATGAAGCGTTAGCTGTGAGCTAGCAATTTATTAATGAAGGAGGAATGCAAGTTAGGAAAAAAGGCATCTGCGTCTCTTTGAGAAGTTGAAAGTCGGCGTTTATGGGTTGAAATAGATTATCACTGTGTTGTGCATTTGAGTGGTTGAACACCATGGATTAGAGATTGGCTTCTTTATGAAGACATAAAAGTTTTTAAAAGGAAGTAGTTTGTCTTCCAATTTTTGATCAGTAGTCAATATTAAGTTTTCTGATCCAGTTTTTATCATCAAACATTCTTACTAGTTTGCCCCATACTTAATTTATTAAGTGTACTGTGACAATATTAAATAAGAAACATGGTGTATGCTACCATGAGAAATCACAGAATGTTTGAAGTTGGAAGGAACCTCTGGAGGGTCATCGAGTCCAAAGCCCTTGTTCTGAGACTTTCCTTATACGAGAAATTATGTGGCCCCTTCTTCATCTTAATGGCCTTTTTCTGAACCCTCTCCAGCAGTTCCATGTCTTTCATATATCCTGACTGAATCTCTTTTGAATCCTAAGTTAACGTTTCTATTATTTTCAATTTCTAGTGCTGGGTACTCTAGCTCTTTTTGTGTTGTTTTGACATTTTGTAACAAGCAGAAGAGCTGTATTTGACCACCAGAATTTTTAATTGCTTCACCATCCTGAGAGGAGCGAGAAATGAAAGTTGGTTTAGGGAGTCCTAGTTTTGGGAATGGAATACTAGCTTGAGAGGATGTGAGTGAGGTGGATGTAAGCAGGGAACACTGAGGGCAGTAAGGCTTTGAGTGTATCTTCTGTCCTAAGGGAGGAGCTGTTAATGCAGGCCCTCTTAGTCCCTTCTTAGTAGAAAGTCCAGTTCAGTGTGAATTGGAAAATATCTGCTTTTGAGCTCTTTCAGGAAATGCTTATTGATTAATTTTTTGTTCTGAGCTAATAGATTTAAATTTTTAAACTGGATTTTGTTCTCCAAGGTTTATTTTTGGAAAGCATATGCTCTTTTTCTTGTACTCAGTGCAGAGTGAATCTTTGTAAGTGTAAAGTTCCTTCTGGCTATAAAGGTATAACCGGCACTTCCATAGTGCATAGCTCTGAAAAAGGAACACTCAAAGCTGATATGATATGCATGTTGAACTTTTTTTTAGCTGTCACTAACTGTAGACATAGTTAGAGTCTAATATTGAAAGAGAAAATGCATAATTAGAAATGTAGGGAATGGTCTTTAATTCAACATTTTTGTACATGGGTGTTTGGCATAAATATGCGTTCTCTCTAGGAGTAATTGAACTCTTTCAGCTCTCTCAAAAGTTAGCTGGAGGCATTCAGCATGTCTGAAAGATCATCCAGTTAAATTAATAACCTGAAGCTCACCAGTGTCTGGAATTTTGGTACTTATTAAAAGACTAACATTTTTGTATCTGTGCAAGAAGTATCATTGCCTTCTTTACAGTGTTTAACCTCAGCCATTCTCATTCATTCCCAATTGAAACTAATGTGGTTGCCATTGCACCTAAGCCAGTTTAATGTCTCCTTTGCGGAAAGGGCCATCCTACTGCTATTTCTGTTTTACTAGTACAGGTGCTTATCTGATCCAGATGGTGAGCTGGTTCAGGCAGATAAATCAGCAGAAAGCAAACTGCACACAAAGTGCTGAAGTGGCTTACTTGCAAGGTCAGGTGAGCACCCTGTACTACCAATGAGAAGAGGACAGGATATTCTTCTCTGTAGAGAAGAATACCAGTTTTGGTGGCAGCTAGCTATTTCATTACAGCTTCCTTCTGGGGTCTGTTGTAGCTTTCATATGAAAATGTTTATTACTTTGTGTTAAAGTTAAGATAATGATTGCAGAAAGTGAAATCTGTGAATATTTTAAGTTAACAGTGTCTGAACGTGTAGCTTAAAATAAAGGAAATATATTTTTGGTTTCAGCCCAAAGCAGCCAATGTTCTTGGAGCAGTTAATAAGCCTCTTTCGTCAGCAGGCAAGCAGTCTCAATCCAAATCTTCTCGAATGGAAACTGTAAGCAATGCCAGCAGCAGTTCAAATCCAAGCTCTCCAGGAAGGATCAAAGGGAGGTTGGTAGACAACAAAGGAGCTTTGATATTTCAAATATTTGTAATGGAAGCTTTGAATATTTCTATAATATTTTTTAAGTGAAAGACAGAATTCTTTTATCTTACATTGAAGTAAAGTTATAGTACTACATTGGTATAACTGAAACCATGAATTTGGCTTTCTGTCCCCAGAAATAAATTTGCTTTTAAAAAAAAAAAAAAATCCCCCCAGAATCAAATTATATCCAGAGCTGTCTGAAGGAGTAAAGGAGAGCCTCACATGTTTTGGTTTTCGAGAACAGGGATGGGGGGTTTTGTGGTGTTTTTTAGATAGATAGATATATATCGCCCTCCACACGTATATATGTGTGTATGTGTGTGTACACACAGAGCTGCAGACCCTAGGAACCTTGCTGAACAGTTAACAACACATTAGAGATGGTGAGAACTGGTAGCCATTGTGGTGATCTCACATGACTTCATCCTCTATTCCCTGCAGTTTGCAGGACTTTGCAGATAAACATTGTTGGATTTTAGATTAGTTTTGTGATGAAGAGGTGAATGTACTGTAATAGTACATAAGTCTTTTTCTAGTTATCTGTCTTTAAAAGTTATAGTTTATTTTGTGTCAGCTTTGTAGGTAATCATCAGTTCCTGTGTCTTATGTCCATTTTTTTAACTGAAAGTCACATTGTCATTAATTTTTTTCATAGACATTGAGAGATTACGTAGCACCACTATTCATATTTTTTCACATTCTTTCAGGACTGTGAGGAAATGCTATGTCTGAATATAAGGCTTCTCATTTAGTACTTCTGTGACTATTTCATATATGATATTAATTTTATATGTAGTACAGTGTTTTACAAGAAATACTTCTCTTCTAGAAAGTCTGCAGAAAGGCTTATTTCTTATGGGTCATGCAGGTTGAAATGCTGAAATATATTATTGGCTAGAGTCAGGTGGACTCCAGATTCTCCTTTATATTCATCAAAATGAATCTGAGATCAAATTTTAAAAAATGCTGCATTCACATTAGACAGCCTAACATATTCTGTCATCTTCACGATCTCTCCAGTTCACCTGAGTTAAATTGGTAAGTGTTTTGAGTGGAGATGTCAAAGACGAAGAGAAGTGATGGCAGTGATTCCGTATGTGTGGTATTCCCAGTTTAGTCTGTCGGAATATATACAGGCAAATTTGCATCTGTTGAGGTGATGTATAAAACCTAAGCTTCTGATTACGTCACAGTTATTACAGATTTTACACTTGTAGGAGTGAGAATGTCTTTCACTCACTAAGCAGTGCCCAGGCCAAGGTGCTAAGAGTTTGTGCATTTGAATACCACTTTTCACTTAAACTCATAGCATATTTCTTTTCATTAATAAATGTGCACTGGTATTTAAAAATGTTGCTTCTGCCTACCCCAGGGCAGATAAATTGAAAGGACTCATTTGCTGGCTTTTGTGCATTACCTTTTATCTGGGGTCTCAGTGTTTTACATATGCAGGAGGCATTATTGTCCACATTTACATTTGTAGAAACTGAAATAAAAATGAAATTGCTACTGTACAAACCCAACAAAAAGCAGAGGGATGAACTGGTCTCTGAAATTTAAATATCTTGCCATAGGAAAGTGTGCATTCTTTGGCTGGTCTATCTGTGGGGAGCTTTGATTGGTATAGGAAAGTGTATGCAAATGTATGCAAACATGCAGATCTCTTGCAACTCAGTAAGACTCTTCTGTTTTAAAAAGCTCCTTATCTTTCCCAGGGAAAAAAAAAAGTCAGTGTGGTTTATGATTAAAACCTTTGTCCTGAGACCTAGATGTTCTGGCTTGTGATATGTGGTGGCTATAGTACCCAGAGTGAAATGTTTCTTCTGCCAAATTATTCATTTTAGTAAGAGATTTCTTAAGAAGATTGTTGTTCTTAGTTGTTTTTTTTTTTAATGATTGCCCAGTGTATTATAATAATGAGGGGAATACATGTTTATTCATTCTAGGCTTGACAGTACTGAAATGGACCACAGTGAAAATGAAGAATTCGCACTGGCTTCGCCATTACCAGGAAAGAAAACTGACAAAAGGGACGACTCTGATCTTGTAAGGGTGAGCTGTTTGGTTGCATTGCAGATGTTTCATTTTAAATCACCAGGATGATAAAATAAAAATTTATGTGATGATATTTTATATCATTCAAGAAAATATGCTGAAATGTGAAACTGAGTTGATATTGTAAACTACTGAAACAGTAGTGGTTAGAGTTGGATATGAAAATACAATGAAAAAAAGTTTAGTTTCTTTGTTTTTCATAGAATTATACAGGTTGGAAAAGGCCTTTAAAGGTCACCAAGCCCAGCCATTAAACCAGCACTGCGAAGTCCACCACTAAATCATGTTCCTAAGTGTACTTAGACCTTAGAGAGTGATAGCCTTGTATTTATATGTATTTATATATTTTTATATATTTTTATATAAATTTATATACAATGTATTTATATATATTATATTTATATATTATATATATTTAGATCAGTGTTTATATATTTATATATTTTTATATATATGTAGATCAGTAATGCTGAAGGTTCCTAATAAGGATATAAACCATTATTTGAACTCTCACTCAGATGTAGTGCTTTAATACATAAAAGAAATTATAAGCAGGCTAAGAATTATCTTAAGCAGTATTTACACCTGCATCAGAATACAGAAAAATAAACCACCAGAGCAAATTGTAATTGTATTGTAATTTTAAAATCAAGTGGAATAGTAAGTATTTCACATACCACTAGTAAATTTCAGTTCTTTGTGCCTTAATAGCAGTTGACAATCTATATTTTGTAGTATATCCTGAATATTTTGTAGTATTTGGGATATTCATGAAAAAGTAATAAGATCAGATCTGTTAAAATTGGATTTTCTCGGGTACATTAAAGATGTTCTGTGTCTGGTGTCACTGCTGCTTTATTATTTTTCTTTACTGTCTCTGACACTTTTCTGTTCTCTCATTACGTCAGTCTGGTGCGTTTTTCTTGGTTGCTTGGGGCATAAGCTACTGACTAGTAAAAGTGTCCTGAATTTTTGCTTGTGTTGAAGTGTAAATAACCATCTTATGTATCTCTTACGTCTTGTGGGAAAAGCAAACTGGCTTATAACAAAAATCAGAAAAATCAGGAATCTCTTGTCAAAAAATACAACACTTTTGTAAACTTTAAAGTCTGAGAGTCCAAACGGCTCCTGGCATGCCATTCATGTTTAGAAGCATTAATTTGAACTGGTAACTGAGAAAGCTGAGCGATAAAGCAAATACAGTTCAGTGTTTTGAGTACTTTTGAACGCATTATTCCACTTTAAATCTGTAAGCAAGGTACTTAAGCTCATTGATTCAGAACTTTTTTGGTTTTTTGGAGCTGGGCAACGTATAGAAAGCATTAACTAAGAAACAGAATTTTAATTGTGTAGTGGAAGTTCCATGTTTTAAAGATATCACTTCAGGATATTTGTCCAAATTAAATTGTAGAGTAACACCTTAATTCTATGGTTCTGGGACACTGTTTAACCTCAGGCAGAAACTTTACTTTAAAAATTGGCTGCAGTTACAAGCTAAAAGGACCTGCAATGACAGATGTGCGTGATGACTGCAAAGGCAAATAAAACAGAATAACGAGGATGTCACTGATCTAGATCAACAGTTTTGTCACTGAAGACGTGAACTGACAGGAGATATCATCATTGTTCAAACATTTTTCTTATCTTCTTCTAGTGTAATTCCTTGTCCTTTATTTTCTTTTCTTTTTTTCCCTCATATCCTCTCTAGATTTTCTTTCTGCTTTTCTTGACAAAGGTTTTTGGATAAAGTGGAAACATAAATCTGTAAGCTGACTTCTAGCTTATGTCACAAGGGAAATGTGAAAGAAAAAGCATTCATTTGGGTTTTAAGTTGTGTAACTGTCATTATGTAGATTAAATTGCCATGTGGCAAATACTAATAATGTGCTGAAATACAGTAATGTAAGTATAAAACATACATTGATATGAAACAGAAACACTGTAAATATTTGGACTTTTGGACAATTTCATGGTCTGAAATGAAATATGGTACCCATGAAATGGTACATGGGTAATATTTTTTATTTTTTTATTTTTCCCAGGGAGGTGGGGGCTAGTTGGAGCGAACAGCCCCAATAGCTGCTTATTGAAATCTTTGCGCTGTTTATGGCTCTTTACTGTGCACTTTACAGAACTAAAGCATGGAGAGATGAAGGAATACTTTTTGTTTTGAAAGCTTATGATTCAGAAAGGGTTCTGCCTTTCTTGATATGATAGAGGGGAGGGATGCCATCCAGAGGCATCCTTGGCAGGTTTGAGGAGTGGGCC
>VZRE01018763.1:0-29890 GCA_013396775.1 Cephalopterus ornatus
AACAAATACCATGTCTGTGGTACTCCTATAGGCTCTAAAACCACATTGGCTTAAGGTATTCATTTTAACTAGTTTTTAACACAATTTTATTTTTTATTGGTAAATATTACATGGTTGTGATGAGAATTTTTTGGTATGTTTGTTAATTACAGTTATTGTAGTTTTTTCAGACTTACAAGGGTATGAAATTTGAGTATTCTGTGTCCTCTGTTGCATGGTAGCTCTTGGATAACTCTTACATTTGATAAGATATTGTACATTAAATCCTGAGATATAAAACTAGAAATAATATTTATTTTGGTTTTTTTGATTGAGACTTGCAATGTGCAGACATTTACAATGATGTTTACAGTGAGTAAAGTTTACCAAATGTGCATTTGAGGTTTGTTTTTAGTCATTTAGATGTCTCAACTGTGATGTGCTTTGGATGTCAATATTCTTTTTTGTATCTTGTTTTCTCTTTAGTTTGTATTTTTAGTTCTCCATCTGTTAAATGGGAAGAATAGCACATATTTGCATTGCATTGGAATTAGGAAGACAAATATTTTATAACTGATGAGGTGTAATTGGGAGATGCAACAATAATAGGATTCATAGAAACACTCAAGATAAAAAGATTAAACCTTGCAAAAACATCTGTTTTCTTCGCATAGCGTTGTACCAAATATTGCAACATGTTTATAGGTTTTATCTTGAACATTCTGTTAATCTTCAATATTTCAGTAACACACAAGTTGTGTTAGTCTTTAGAAATCCATTATGTGAATACTTACCATTATAGAAGAATAAACGCAGTAAGAATAGGAACAAAGGCAAAAATATACATGACATATATTTTAGATTTTGGTTTGTTTTATTTCATATTGTGAAATTGTGACATAACCTCACCTGCACTTGTATAAAGAAATTTTTCATTGGTTGAATTTTGTAGCCACCTTGACTAAAGTTTTTCTGGAGAAGAAATTTGCAGAAGGTGGGTGCTGCAGGCCACGTCAGGAGAGGAATCTCAGGTGAAGCAATTTGCTAGGGAGACACTGCAAACAGGAGACAGAAAAATTAATGAAGAGAAAACTGGATATGGAGTCACTGGTGCAGCAACAAGGGTAGGAACAATCAAGCAGAAGAAAAGAATGGTCACATAGGAAAGGGATGAACTCTCTGGAGACCTCAAGGCAAGGCACTGATTAGATGCACCAGTGAAGCATAAGCCACTGAAAGAAATAAAAGGGAATTGAGTCAAACGTATGAGCCAGACAGCCCACAGTGATCTTTTCAGTGAGGTGAACTGGGGTAAAGCAGAAAGATCTCAGCACTGGCCTCACTAGTGAAGGGGGCTGAAGAGCCCCCAGTGACAGGGCAGTCGTTCATTGGAAGAGGCAGGAAGATGCAATTATAATGTATTAACAGTACAGCTTAGTGTTTGCAGAACCAGCCAAAACTTAGATGGCCAGCATAATTGTGGAGTAAATAGCGTCATACTCCAAGTGATTTGAGAAATTGTAAAACATCATTATGTCATATAAATCCATTGTTGTATATCCTGATGTGTAGTGAGCAATGATATAACCCATTGTTTTGATACATCTTATTTTGGAGAATGAATTGAAAACAAAACCTCTTTTATTACAAAAGAACGTAATTTAGCGATCAGAAAGATGTGTTGCAAAACACTCATATATATCAAAAAGAACACCCAAAGGTAGTTTTCAGACAGCTAACAATTTCAATATCCTATTTCACAGCACTGGATATAGTTTCATAATATATATGGATTATATTCCTACACCTACAAATTCTTTTCTCTTATTTTAACACTATACCATAAAGTTTCTCTTAAATCACAATTTTTCTTAGTCATTAAGATTAAAAACATGTATTTTATAGACAGCAGGTAACAAGCTGACATATAAGAAAAACATGGTTTTGAATTATTCTTGGTATTATTTAATAGTCTGAAAATAGTACACTTACTTTTGCAATAAAAATCAGGTACAGTGTAAAGTTTATTCAGGCTCTTTAATCATTCTTAGAAACTGGTTTTAGAGTTAGTTGTAAGAAGTCTCAAATAAATTCTTGCTGTATGTTTTCTCTGTCCTACCTTCTGAAGAAGCATAACAGAGGCATTCATCTCATCTCATTTTACACAGCTACAATGTCAACAAGTTCACCTGACCTACTTGTATAACATCCTATTATTTTCAGTAAGATATATGGGCATTTCCAGAATGCATCTCATCCCAATGAAGAGGTGTAAAACAAGTCAGATGAGTCACAGCACAAGTGCCTATTCCTGTGAAGAGTTGCCAAAGGAATCCTGGATGAGCAGCTCAGGTGCAGAATTCTAATGTGTAAATAACTTCAGGGACATAGATAAAACCCATTCAGGAAGGCTGGTAACACTAGCACCCAGAAAAAAAGGGGGGGCAATATGAGTAATTAGAGACTTTAGAAAGCAGCATGGATGGGTTTTCTTGTAACAAGAAAGGAAGGAGTAAATCTGGGAAAGAACGCTCACATTTAACTTCCTGAGATGCTGATGGACAGAAGTTCAAGTCACAGATGCCAAAAGCAGAAAATGGCCAATGAAGTTTCAACTCAGGCAGCGGTGAAAGAAAGGAAATGAGGAGCAAAGTGCTCAAAACAAAATGGGAAATGGAAAAAATGGGATAAAATGGACAAAAGCCCCTTTGCTGAAACCAGGGAGACTGAGCATACCTTCTCTTTTACTCCTTGCAGGGAAATGATTTGCAGTCTTCTGTGAGGTTTATTGGGAAGGAGAAAGCAAAGAGGCAGGAGCTCTTCTGCCCCATCAGCACTGCTTGGTGAAATATTTGAACTCACAGGCACAGGGCAGAGTAGCAACTCTGATATTATGCAACTTCCCTTCCAGTAACACTGCTACCTCTAACCTGTAACCCATAATCACTTTAATAACAGCCTCAGCTATCTGATTTGCCCTAAATCTCCTTATGGTTAAAGGGAGCATTTTTTCCCTTTGGCTTTCTCTGTGGTCAACTACATTATTTCTGTAATAACAGTCTTTATCAAGGTCCTGATTTTGATCCAAATTTTCTGTCACAGTTGTGCACTTCTTTCCTTATGTGGTCTTATTTCACATCCTTAACATTAATTAAATGCAGAGGAGTGGTTTTTTCCACATTAATTTTCTTTTCTCAGATTTGTTCCTTTCTTTTTTCCCCAGTAATTGCAGTAGGATTAACTTCATTGTTAGAGTTAGAGTTATGAATACAAATAAGAGGGCTTTTCCCTTTCTTTTCCCTGACTACATTTCTATTACTGCAATCACAAGTATTGTTAACAACATTAAAGCCCACAGCAGATGTGAACCAGGCTATAGTGAGAGAATATTTTGATTCCACAAAAAGGTTCAGTGCTGAAACATAATGTTCTTGCTTCCCAGCTATTACAGGGCAAACTAGCATGCACTTTTGAAAGTTAATATCTAATTTTCTAGATGCCTGCTGCCAATCTGTTTTCATTCTACTTCAATATAGTAGGCAATGAGAAGGGATTTTGCAAAGATTACTACTGGGCTCATTATTATTGCACTAGTAATTCTGGAAAACAAAATACCAAAACTCAGCTGATGATGACATAGTTATACAACAAACGCAGCTGCCCAGAGCTCCGAGCCTGGAATGAGCCCCTAGAGGAGACCTCAGGTTCACACCCTACAACGTAAATAACACCAATTTATCTTTTATGCTATGGCCTTAGTTTTTTTGCCAAATGGGATTTATGTAGGAACTGAAGGGCTATGCAGTCTTTAACCTCTCTCTTTGCTCAGTGCTTGGAATACAAACTAGGCCGGGAATGACCACTGAAAGCTGCTGCCATCTGATGGCTGTAGAACCCCTGCAAAACATGCTGCCTGTGAGGAGGTGAAAATACTACCAGGCATAACCCAGATCTCTTTCAGGCCTGTGGATATCAGTAATGTAATGGTCATGGTGGCCGAGCTGCCCTCCAGGCCGGGCACTGCTGCCCATAGACCCCTGACACTCACAACACGCCTTGTGTCACATCTCTTCTGTCTCTGCACTCACTCCCTCAGCTATCCTTCAGGCAAGGAATAAAGCAAAGCAGGTTGACTTCTGTAACATTGCAGGGAATTGCCAATATATCTATACTTTTAGAGTGATTTGCCTCAATCAGTGGAGACAAATGAAGCTGCTGGTTTCAGGACAGAAGAAAGGAGATTCCCTTTTTCCAGGAAGATTTCTTGCAAAAAGTGGAAGTTGGCTTGGCCCCTTCTTTTGCTAGAGGTAATTTTCTAAATATGACCTGGAACCATGATTAATTTCAAGTTGACAAAGTCTTTGAAGTTTTATAACATATGTAATATTTTATTTCAATTATTCCAGTTCTTAACTAGCCTTAATAGTTTGATTACAATAATATCCATCTGATACGTACCTTGACCTTCCAAGGTTGAGGTTAGGACAATCATGAGCAACTAGCAATTAATAAACAGCAGGGAAAATTAAAGAAAAAATCAAACAAAAAAGTGTTAGAAACCAAAAAAAATCTATAAAATGGCATGAGAGTAGTTAACAAAAATTGGGCCAAGTTTAAACCATAAAAAACATTCTGTAATATCTTCTTTACCACAATTGGGTACAAGCTACGCATGTTCAGTAAACCCTGCATTGCTGTTTCCTGTCCTAATTAAGGAAAAGAGCTTTCTAGGGATGTCCTCAGAATAATACAAGATGCTCTGATGAGATGCCAAATTATAGTGGAAATGTGTTTGTTCCCAGTGTGAGTAGAAGCACTTGAGAACTGAATTGTTGAGAGGAACAGAGATATCAGATGCTGGCACAAATGTTTTCTATATTGCTTCAGATAATTCGGCAGCCCTAGATATTTTACTAGAGGCCAATTCGTTTAAACAATGCTCAGATCTATCAAATTTATCAAAGTCCAGGACCTCTGTGAAGAAATACTTACATGACTACAAACAACCCAGTTACTGTATTTTGGGGAGATACTTTCCCCACTTTCAAGTGGAGCTGTGCCAGCTGAATGTGTGCACGCTCCTCAGTTCACTGCAAAGCCAATCAGTGCTGATGGAGCTCTTCCCCATTTTGACAGCGTGCTTTATGCAGAGTCTCGGTTATCTTACTTATGACATGGGTCATGAGTAAAATAATCTTTTCCTTCATGTAGGATAACAGATCTCGATTAAGCAGAAGTGGTTGTAAAGGACACAAATACATTTGTAGGTAGAAATGGGGGAGCTATAATCCGAAATGTTTGATTTTCAGCTCAGTAAAATGAACTTCTTTAACTGAAGCATTATGTAATAAAGACCATCTTTCTAATTCTATGTTTACGTACCTCTAACTCATTTTCCCCCTCATCCAAAGACTATTTCCTTTCAGAGAAAAAAGTTTGCATATGAACTACAAATTATGAGATGAAAATATTTGTGGGGAGAAGGTATGTTGTGCTTGTCACACAAACAAGCACTACACCGTGACAACCAAAGATGAGATGTGATATTCAGGTGCTCAGATTCACTGGAAAAGCCACCTGGGGAAGGAAGAGGTGAATCAGCCTCTCAACACTACCTGTGCAAAAGAGGAAAAGTCCATGTAAATTAAGTACTTTACTTCTGTCTGTAATAAATGTGAGAGCAGAATTAAAGCACAAGATATGCCCCTCCCCAAACGAAGATGCTTCAGAAGGCCCATGAGCTCTTTATCTCCCTTGTATAAGCTTACATTTTTAATGCCACAAGTCATATATTAAATTAAGGATTCCTGTATACACAATTATAACATTTTAAAGACTTTATTCAGCAGTTATTGAAAATAAGTATCAGCCACTCTGGGCAATTAAATTTCATAGCTCAAAATGAGAAGAAGGAGCATTCTCCATTAGCAAAAGCAGTAAAGCAGATATCTGAATTTAGAAATTATTCCTGTTGAAGGAAAACTGGAAAGACCGTGGCCCCTTGCCAAATAATATTATTGCTTTTAAAACAAATATCAATTAATGTTATATACTAGAGGGACAAAGAGCTGCTGAAACTGTTAGTTGCTCCACTTAGCTGTGTTCGCATCAGAAAATATATTTAGGTTTTCAGGAATAAGGACTTTCTTTTTATCCTCTTTTTGTACCATTCGCAGTACAACTGAGCTCTAGTACCTGTCTATGGGCTCTGTAGTCTACTACAAGACTGATTATTTTACCAGTATTATGACAGAAAAGGTATTTTGTTTTCTCAGTTTTCGTTGTCACAACTTAACAGGAACTTCTGTGAAACCAACTAGATCCTTCCTAAACCACAGGTTGTCTAAACAGTATATATTGTTTAAAATTATTTGGTTGATCAGGAAAACAAAGTCACCATGTGTCTTTTCATATTCAATAGCTCTCCAAATGGTATTAACAATGTACTATAATTACATGATGTACAAAAATCAGTATTATTTACATTAATTACATGAGACCATGATTAATAAAGGAGAAGGTGTCAGATATGCTTTCTGGCATCAGCTACTATCTTGTCACCCAGAAAGGCACTTGCGATATCTGTCCAGCTTTGTGTAACAGTTGCAAAGTGTCACATGATCTCTTGGAAAATATCTAAGGCACACACAAAAGATGTGGCATTCGCTGTTTGAGTCACAGGCAAGGTGAAATCTTAAACATAAGGCTACCCTAAAAGCAAAAATTGGGTATAGTATGTCAGTCATTGCTCAACCCCAGAGGGGGAAAAAGAAGAAAAAAAAGGTATAGAAGGACTCTGCTAACTGGTTGCCCGCAAATCAGGATCGACAAAGCCCAGCAGCAGTAGCGACTGCACAAGTAAAGTAATATGTGCCCCAAACACATACTGGAAGGATGCTGGGGGCCCTGAGCTTCTTGCTCTGGGGAATAGGCACTACAGAGATGGGGGTGCTTAACACATTTATCTTTATTACTCTAAAATATTTTTGTAACTTTACTTTCCATAGACTGAAACTGTATTCTGCAGTTTGGAGGGAGGGATGTAGATATCTAACATTAGTATACTTGTGCCATCCCATGGCTTCTGCAAGAGACTAGGATCTGCCAGTCCTGGGCACCTGAGCATGGATCACTCATCACCCTCCTCACCCTAAATCTCAGAGCAATTCCAGCTTCTGTATCAGGTATCTATGACACATCATCTGAATATAGGCCTTTGTTCCCACTCTTAGCACACCTTCAGATCAACGTACTTTCAGTTCATATCCGGAATGCACTCTGGCACTGCTTGCACATGATAGAGTACAGACAGAAACACTCTCTACTGTACTATTTACATCTTAATCTTACAATTTATACTTCTTTTTCCATCTATTGTGTTCTGGGCACAGAGATCAAGCCCAGAATACTGGATTTCTTACAAGAAAGTACCTTTTGTGTTTCCCCTGTAATTTCAGGCTAATAGCTATTCTGAAAAATTTACTGGTTTAGTCTCCATGTGCTATCTTAGGATTTGCATACATAAGTCTTATCTCTGTTAATAGTGCTGGAAAGGATGTGCATAAATCCTCACATAGAGAGTTGAAATAATGTGGCTCTTAAGGCTTATTTATTTCACACTGGAAAACATGTTATAGTTATCACAGTAATCTCTAAATCTCTGATTTAGTATATGAAAGAAACAGGTATTCTATATATTGCTGTGTAACTTCATTTAATAATTACTGTAAAAGCCATAAAATCTTTTCTATCGAAAAAATTTGAGGCATTTCAAATGCTTCTTATACATTATAACATATATTTTGACTGGTAATTAATAGTCCATATTTTCTGCGTATATATATAGATATATAACATTCTTTCCTGCATGTTATCTTTCATAGAATCTAGATACAGTGTATGCCATTTTAGGTTAATAAAATTAGACTCCTGCAATTATTCTTCACAGAAGCCAGTGATAGTATTAATCATTCCTTCAAATTGTTCTTCCAGACAATGTAATGTTCTTTCAGTAAAATGTACAAGATGTTCTTATTGAACGTTTCATGAACTACTTCCCTTAGTGCTCTTTGGAGTATGTTTAATGTAGCATCTATGTATATGTGAAATATTTAGAGCTTTTCTTTAAACTGTTCATATGCTGGTCTTGATATATAGATTTTTTGCCTTTTATTGAGTCACAAAGTCTTATGTATATGTTATAGATACGTAGTCCTCACTTGCATTTCTGCTATAGTCTACCCATTTCTTTTCTATGTGAGCAGCTGAAAAATGTGGGTCAAGGGTAAATCTTAGCCAAGTGGCAGTGAACAGTGAAAGCTGAACCTATCTGATCTGGTAGATGTCTGTAATCGCATGAGCTGAAATTGCTGAGAATCAGATGCCATTCTATTTGAATATTTGGAGAATCAGCAAAGTGAACTTTCTGCTAGCTGACAAAGATTTGTTAACTACAATGGTTAATTTTTAACTCAGGCAGGAGGTCTAAAAGTATAGCAAGTTATTAAACCCCCGTTTTTTTTAAGAAAAGTGTTTTTCTAGTTTTCGGTGGTTGATGACAGTAAATCAATACCTTAGGGTATATTCATATATTCATGGATTCAACAAACACACATTCTTGAACTTTAATCTGCAGACTATCTAACTTCACTAGGAAGTATGGTTAATGGGGCTTAGAAAAACAGTGAAGCCTGAAAACATTTTCTTTTCTGAAAAGCAGAGGGGTGTTACCCCTTGCCCTTCGTTAAGATAGTTGTTCAAATATTTAAGTTTCTCAGTGGACTCTGAGAACTTAACTAGTAGATGCCTCGATCCCAAGTGTGCCCCCATCTGTGTTACACCATCCCAAACAAAGCCTTTTGCAGACACCCAGAAGCAGAGGAAATTTTCAAGTTACACTTTTGCAGAGATGTGAGCTCCAAAGTGGGAAAAGGAGAAGAGGATCTTGGAGAAGCAAGGCCAAAAAGACAAAGACGCAGTCAGAAAAGGCACAAAGGATCTTTGTGAGGTAGAGAGAAGCATCTGGACTCACTGCTAATGGAGACAAAGACATGTCTCCAAGGTCCATTCCCAAATGAACCTGCTGCTGGAGGGCACGCCGCCACACTGCAGTGGCCACCAGGCACTGTAGCCCTGTTAGGGTGTTCCTTTTGCCACTTTTCCTCACCTTTCTGACAGGTCATCAGCCAGATGGGACATCTGCCCAAGAAGGCCACCCTGCAGTTTTATGATTGGGGTTTATATCAGGGAAATGGATCCTGAAAATCTGAGATGCTGCAAGCTGCGTGGGATGCTGGGGTTGTCCATGTTCTCACCCCACCATGTAGACACAGAGAAGAGGGACACTACCAGAAATTTGGCTCAGTTACAAGGCCCCAGCAACACTAAGAGGTTTTTCCAGGATAAGCAGGACTAGGGGAATTTACCAAAATTGTCACAGGGTAGGAGCACTGGTCCCATCAAGTGGCACAGTTTTGAGCAAGTTCAAGTGCAGTATGGTACCAGCAAAGGGAAATGAAAGGGGGAAGGAAGGACCTCACATCAGTGTAGAGAAGAGCCAGCAGTGGTTGTCCTGTGAATTGTCATCTGGGACATAGGTAGAGTGAAGACATTTCTGTAGTAGGGAAGGATTTTATAAGATTGGATTTAATCTGTATGATCTGATTTGCAGAGGTGGTGGAATCCTGCTACTCCTTTTGCCTTCAATATTTGGATCAGGGATAATGTATTATACTGTGTGACAAGCTATGGATTGAAAATACAGAATTCATAACAATCATTTTTCAGAACACTCCTTTGATGTAAATGCTTATTTTGATACACCTACACAAAAACAGTCATCTCCATAGAAACCTCCTGAACCTTACATCTTAAATAACTACTTTAAAGGACTTATCTTGAGAGTTATTGAGGACACTCAGCTTTCTCTGTCTCCTAAAATAGCAGTAACTCCGGAAACTGCAGTGCTAGTTTCCACTGTGTATTAACAAAAGTATATGGCCATTCAACTCAGATTAATGTAAAGAGTTCCATATCTTAATAAACTGAAAAATAAATCCATTTACATTTCCAAATCTTCTTTAACTTATTCTGTATATTTTTTTCACCTGAGCACATTCAAATAATGCATATACAAACTTAAGTGACCTTCCACTGTATTAAACGTCGGACATTGGTCTCAGATAGTCCACTCTTTCTCTGTAGTCGGTGGAGAGAATCAGGTACTTGTAGACAAATATTCTGCCTAATTCAGATACCTTCTTCTCTTAGACTGTCGAGGAGGCCTTAGTGAGCAATGCCAAGGATATGACTAACTTCTGGATGATGAAAGTTAGGTGGGATGAATTCTGTTTCTTGTGCTGATCAACTGCTATAACCATGCTATCTGTGATCCCAGTAAAAAAACCCAGCATAACACATCCAGCTGACTTTTCTTGATTCCTATAAAAATCCAGTAAACAAAATCTCTTTGTACATTATGTGGAAAACAATCTTCAAATAGCAGCAGTAAATACATATGGCAAGTAGATAGGATTCTTTACAAATCTGCATTATGACACCTTTTCTTGGTTGTGGGAAAATTAAATAGCCTATTCAAATCCTTTGTGTATCTCTGCTTACTAGTTATGAATATATAGTCCTTGAAAACAGACAAAATTTAAGTTCTTGCTGACAGTGAGGTAATGTAATGCATGATGCAATAGAAGACCCAACACTATGAGGTATCAAAAAGTGAAGTGCTGAGTGCCTTCAGTTCCTGTTGTCTTTAGCAGAGTACAACTGACGGGTGGTCTGTCCAGCATCCTCACCCAGGGTATGCCTACATGAGAAGTAATGGGAAGTTGGGAGGGGGGGGGTTTCCTTTTTTAGAGATTGGAAAGAACTGTCATAACTAACCTTTTATCTCTCCAAATGCTACTTCATGCTTTGGCCAGTAGCTTTATAAGATCCTATATTAGTCCCACCATGATATTAAATACTATTAGCTCAAAATGTCTTGATTAAATGTAGTGCCATTCATGGCAAGTTAAAACAGAAACCCATCCTTCTGATTGCCATTTGTAACTCCATTAGCAGGTATTCTCTGTTAATACTGATAGCACGTGATCATCCTTGAGCTCCTCAGCTATTCTATGAGTTTCATATTTCAAACTGGAGATTTGCCTTAGTCCAAGAGCAGAGTGAATAATGATGAAGTCAGATCTTACACTGCAAGGTGCCTGAACAGAAGGAAGGCTAAACAGAGAGGATGGCATTTGCACCACTAGACAAGAGGTGCAAAAGAAAAGATAACCTGGACTATATCTACTGCAATAGTTTGTCCCTGGTTCCTGGAGGCCTAAAGTGGTTCTAGAGCACTATGAACTAAATAATCTGTAGAGTAACTTCTTAAGGGACCCTTGAGTGATCAAATCCATAACACTTTAGATCATAATGCTTTGAGACTGGACTCAGTAGGTCTATGAGGTGATGCTCTGTGCAATGTAGACTTACTGGCAAAGGTCAGTTTTAGTTTCAGTTTCAGACCTGTGCTCCATATCCACAGCAATTTTTTAACATTTTTTGCAAGGTTTGCAAAAATTTCATGGGCCAAATAGTAGTACCACAGGATCACTTTTTTGAGGGGGAAAGACCTCTGGAGGTCATCTACTCCCAGTCCCACTCAAAGCAAAGATAATTTCAAGGCTTTAAACAGGTTATTCAAAGCTATATCCAGTGGGTTTTTAAAAGAAATCCCAAGGATGGGACAGCCTTTGCAGACAGCACATGTTCCAGTGCATGATGACTCTTAATGTGAAATTTTCATTTCAAAATAAATAAATGTATACAAATGAAGAAGAAAAAAGCTTCTTCCCTGGATACCTCCATAAAATAAAAGCAAAACAAAACTTTTATTTTGAACCAGCTTTATCTTCTGCTCCTGAAAACCCACTCAGCTTAATCCTGAAGCAGCAAAAAAAGAATGAAATACTCATTATCAAGGGGTAATGAACAAGATTTGTAAATAGGTACAGAATTGAAGACTGTTTCAGATGTACTTCTCAGCAAGGATTTCCCTCAAGCTCAGTGCTAAAGTCATTACTCAGGAACGCATCCCACACTGACAGTGTCACAAGACAACTAGTATCAAGTTCCCTGGAAGACAAGTGAAACAGTTGTGCCATGCTGCCATGAGCTCTAAAAAGAGAGCAATAAAACAGATGTCTACTCAGGATTAGAGGGCACTGGAGAAGTAAGTGTTGGTGATAAGTATGCAGGAGCTTATCCCTGTAATATCCAAGCAATTTTGGAGCATATGATCATTTAATGCTACCTTTATTTCAAAGGATGTAATAAAATGTACATTCAATTAGGTGGATTTTTTCTTTTTAAATTAACTTGTGATTTGATTGCCTGGGGCTTTTTCACGGATCTCACTGACAGGCCCATTTCAAGAAAGTATTGAGCAGAGGCAATTTGGAATTACTCTGCTCTTTCTATTTGTTGAGAGCCATACATCCAAAAACACTGTCCACTTTATTTACAGAGAGAATTTAGTTTGTATACATAAGAATACCCATTAGTTTGAAAAAAAATGCTGTCACTGGGTAGCAATGCCCTCTATGAGGAGCTTCAGGCACCATCTTCCATGAACAGCCACTTAGAGGACAGCAGCCTTCCATAATCACTTGCAAATCCAGTCAATATGTAACGTAACATATTTGTACCAAGAGACTAAAGTGTAAAGGTGAAAGGCTGAGTCTTCTTCAGAAAACCTTTGATGATGCGTTTCTGAAGTCAACTCTACTCTCTTGAAGTGCACATACACATTTTTACCTTCCAGTTCCACTAAGGCTATGTTAAAATAAGTATGAATAAGTTTAAAATACCAAGGCCAAAAAGGCTATGTTTTTCTTAATTTCCTTTGCCTAGCCACATTAACGTTTTGTATATGATTTTAAACCATGAAAAGACTTCTTTTACATCATCCCAAAGAAAATGCAGGAAGATGATAAGACAGGCAGACACCCTTTTGCTCAAACCAAAGGTGACCTTGGCATAATACAACAGCTTATTTTGTCTCTTTTACCTGCTGGCTGTGTCTATCTTTTGCTAGACCACAAACTGTGAAGTGTAGGGACCATGTCTTTTGTCATATTTTTGTTTTCAACCTAACACAGCAGGAGCCAGGAGCCTCTAGTTGCTGCACAAAATGGTACTGATAAATACTTGTTTGGATACCAAGAAATGTGACAGCAGTAAACACATTTTTAAATATTTTGCCCTGCAGTTAGAATACATGTTTGCTCATCTCAGCAGAGCATGTTAGCTGAGGTTCAGTGACTCACTAAACTGTGGTCATGTGGGCTTTTTGTGAGCTTAGAGTGTGGACAGAGGTTGCTTGTGTCTGCCTGCAGTGCACGCATGGATGTACCCTGAGTCCTTTGTGGGTCTCGGTCTAAATTCTAGAGCTGCACAGATAATGGATCTTTGTCAGCATTGTTGCTGAGTCAAAAAGCGTGTATGTGCGTATGTTTTGGAGGGGGGAAGCCAACAATGTGCAAGCAAAGTTGTTTCATTCAGATTTAGTGCAAAATGTTTCATTTGAGGAGAACCCTCAAGGTCAAATGGCTTTATTTCTGACAGTTTTGGGGTGCTCTGTTAGTTTAGCAGGGCTACAAGCTCTGACCAAATAATGGGAGCAAAAGTGTTCGTATGTGTATATGTAAACAAGACCAGCTACTGGCATTGCAAGAAGAATCTGGATGGCTGAGCTTCATGTGGGGCTAGAGACGGTGAGAAGTGCAGCTGGCACTGCAGCAGAAGTGCTTCTGTTCTACCATCTGCATCCCACCAGCACTGCATGTTGCTGCAGCGTCAGTACAGAGCTTTGGGGTATTCCTCCTTTTCCCAGCGTAGAGGAGACCAAGGGCAGATTTTCCTCAAGACCTTCAGAGTTTTCCACTTTGCAACTGAGTGGTGCAATGAGTGATTCAAATTATGAAGTAGAAGATCCACTGCACAACCCATCTTTTCCTGCTCTTACATTGCTTTTATCCTGCTCTATCAGCTTCAACATACATCTACTTCTGAGCAAGCATAACTCCAGAATGCCAGTTTTCTCAAAGCTGCTCAAAGAGAATTGATTCTGCTTTATGTTAGCAGGTCAGACTTAATATTAAAAGCACCAATCAAGGCCCATTCTTTCTTCATCATCTGGTTTTCTGATGTAGCTATCACAAGAGATGGGCACAACAGCCAGAGCTTGTTCCCAGACTCATGGAAAGGAGGTCTGGCAAATTAAGCCTAATGTACCTACTGCATTTCTAGTCAGCCCGTTAGAAACATCAGACATGCCTTAGAGACTGCACATCACCTGTGCTGGGACCTTCATTTCTGTGCACTCACGATAGAGAGTTGTTTTGAACTCATACAATAAATTTCGGTCTTACAAATTGTTGTTGTACGAGTGAAAATGTACACATCTTGCTGAAATCAGTTTGTGGTTTAGGACAACTACTTGAAGCTCTCCTTGGCATCACTGACCTCTTTCCCCTTTTTATTGCTGACATCTACATATAAAAGGAGTAAAAAACTGTTAGTGGCATTTCCAAATTACTGTTCTTAACAGATTGCATCACACTTCCTACAGACAGTGTCAATTGTTTGGCAACCTGAGGCAGGCTCTGCTCAAGGCACCCAGGGCGCTGGAAAGCCAATGAACTCAGCACTCAGCATGATTTGGCCCTGCTACAACAAGGTGACCTGATGAACGAGCAAACCGGTTGTCAGTGTAGCTCCTCAGAAGCAGGTGGCAGCGTGATCATGTCATTTCCTTTCCACCAGCAGCCTGGCAGCTGCCCTCTGTACCAGATCCAGAGCTCCGGTCTCCGGCCAGCACAGGTCTGTGAGTTCCTACTCTAAAGGTCAAATGCAGTCTCCACCAAAAAAAAAAAAAAAAAAGCCAAACAAATACCTCCCCACCCTCCACCCCCCAAGAAAATGTTTTAAATGTATGTCTCAAAGTAAATGGGCAGCTGTATGTTAAAGGTCAAATTCCAGATGTTGCAACTCCATTTTGTTGCAATCCTGCAATAGCAGCAAGCAGATGCTCAGTAGGGAGAGGAAAGAACTAAGAAACCACCATATAAAATGACCTGTTCCTGCAAGACTGAATGGAACAAAAAGTGTTATTACACAAAACACACCAGAAACTATAACGAACTGGGAAGATTTCTTCACAACCGTACATACAGCTAGAACACTTTTGAATAGCATAGTTAAACCTCTTATGATAGCACTTATACAAAATAAGAATTCTATCTGTACATGATCAAATAGACACAATTTCATCACATTGTTGTTTGAGGTAATAAGATTTCCCAAAACTTTATAACTCAAGCTTTTTTATCTTCCATAGTTTTTCCAAAATCACTAGGAAAAGTTTTCTCCTCAGACTAATTTTTTTTGCAGCTCAGCTATTTCAAATCCAAAAAAACCCTAGAGAATAATTACAAACATACCTGTTTATTTTGAATAATTGCTTAAACCCCTTTACTGAAAGGCCATACCTCTGAACGGAACCCTAAGCATGGTGTGATGATATTTGCAAGAACATACTTTTTCCTATCCAATTAACTGCCAAGCCTAATCTAACCTGTACTGTGTAATTATAAAATCTCCATTCAATAGAGCCTTAAAATCTAACAGCAGAATTCTCTGAAGATTTTGATTACAATGAACACTCTCTGTTCCCTCAAATTCTCCATGTTTCTATTTGTTAGAAAATCAGTGGGGCAAAGACCTTATGAAATTATGGTGATTGCCTAATGAAATACAGAGCATCATTCACACTTGCCAAAGAGCTGCATGAGTGAATCAAATTCTGGCATGTAGTTGTAGCCTAATGTCTGCTTTGTGAATGAGACATTTTTAATAATTTTGTTATTCTTAAGATTGTTTAGGTAAAGTGTTTGTGCTGAGCCTGAGTACAGATCTATCAGAAGTGAGAGGGTTATATTTCCATTACACTATGCTGCAATATAAGAACATACCCCAGGTAGTGCCACACAAGTTGGTCTCAAATTGAAAGTCACACAGCTGTACCAGCACAAAAGATGTGCTGACCAAAAATTATGCTGAATTATGCTCTTCTGAAATTCACTCTTGTGTCAAGTCTCTACATGGTGCTGACCAGGCATAGCTAGACATTGCCAAAAATAACATCAAAACTGAAGTATGAGACTTATATTAGAAGAAAAAGGTAAACATCAGTGCAGGATACAGTTATACCTTGGCCTATCAAATGTAAGAAAACCTTCTTATGTATTCAAAAAAGATAATTATTTCCTAGGTCAAACCATGCAAAATTCGAAATCGGCCTTTGGGCCAACTGAACCTTTTGAGGATATATAAAATAATAGTCTAGAATTTAATCTCTTTCAGAATACTGAGTGCCTCCTAACATCAGTAGGACTCCAGACTGCAGATATAGAACTCAAAATAATGCGGAAGTTGAAAGACTTCCCAAAAGGTGCCCAAGAAAGCTGAATAACTTTCTTTAATAAGCTAGATTACATGCTGCTGCTAGAACAAGTGCGGTCCAAGCCACATGACTGCTGTCGTCTCAGTAGATGAATGAATGAATGAATGAATGAGTGAGTGAATGAGTAAATCATTACAAGGTCTATTACAAGCAAAGTTAGTGTTATAACAAAGCCTAAAAACAGTCTGAGATTTCTTATGTACCTGATTACCATTAAAATGAAAAAGCAGCAGTACAGACAGTCTTTTACAGGAAGAATTTCCAAGAATGTTTACTTTTATATTTAGAATTAATTAGCAAAGTCAGATCACTATGTGTTTTTATCAGCAGTGAAATAGTCTCTGCAAATAGATGTGATGAAAAAAACCAAAACCTCGACCCTTAAAATGTATTTGAAATTATTTAATCAAAATTAAAAGTTTGACAGATGAGATATTTGAAGATGTCAGCTTTGTAGTTAAAAGTCTCTGTGTTAAACTATAACAAGTAATTCAAACTTTATTTCTTGCTTTGCCATACCAGAATTGTGTAACTTGACCTTTCTGCATGGGTTTCTTCAGCTTTTTTCTTTCTGTGCCCTTGCTGTGGGTCATACATTCCTCAAGCCTTTAATAGCAATTACAGTCTTTGAGACATTACCCAACTCTTGAAACTAGTTGAAGGTGGTCAATACACTCATTAGTGTCGTAACCCCATAAACTGAATTTCTTAGGCTAAATATACACCATCCAGAGCAAGTACTGAGACTGAAACAGACTAAAGATACATACATACACATACACTCCTGGTCTTTACAAAGGCATGAGGGAGAGAAGAGCCCTAACCCTCAAGCTCTGCTTTTGACACTCAGAAGGTAGAGTTCCAGCCAAGAAGAAAGTCTGCATTTCCCAACACAAACTCTCACTGACTTGGGAACACTCTATACCATGGTTCTTATTCAGGCATCTACTTTCAATTTTAGAATAGGAAGCCAAGACACACAAGAAGAAGGCATTTTTAATTTTGTTTGGTTGGTTTTCCCAATAGCTCTAAAATTTCCAGATGACAGAGCAACTGTTATGTCAAGGGAACTCAATGGTGTGAAGAGTTCCCAGACTGAAGCTCAAATTCTGAACAATGGCTGAAACTTTTCATTTACGTGGAGGTATTTGTGCAGAGAAATATGCATATTTATGCTTAATACAATGCTCATCAGAATCACATAGTTGGGGAGAGCTGTTTACTTAATCATTACAAAGGTCACATTATTTTTATGTTATCAGATATCTCAAACAAATGGCTTAGAAATTTGCAAGAAATTCACCAGCTACATTGGCTGAATGAAATAAAAGCTATTAGGATTCCCTATAAATATTACAATTTGAAGTAACATCAGAGAAAACATTACTCCTGAAGAGCAGTTAGCTCCTCTGAATAGCACAAATTGTGACAAAGAGCAACAACTCTATATACTAGTTGTGGAAATGCTCAGCTCCATATGCAACTATGGTTACTCGAATGAAGTGCAGCAGCGATCAGTAACTGTATCCTTTGGGAACATCATCAAGTTTATTTTGAAAAGAGACTTCTTAAAATACTTAATTCTAAAATGTAGGGTGGGGTTTTTTCTATGAATATAATCATTGCTACTTCTCATTTGCTTTGAGTTCATGAAACAAAAAAAATGCCAAAAAAATTACTTTTCATCATTACTTTTTTTTGTTCTGAGAACAAGGAATTCTTACAGTTGTGGAAAAGGTCAAGAGCCTCTTAAGTCTTCAACACCTAACACATCAAGTGACACTCCCCTGATCATAAGATTAAATCAAGTCACAGGATGTGTGCCCTACAGATATTGGTTAAACTGTTCCGGAGCTGAGTGGATTAGACTGGCATCCTGCATTTTACTTGAAAGTGTACTATGCCAGAAAGGTCAACAACGTTTCAAGGAAGTTGTTAATTGAAATCAACCAAATGACGCAATTGTCGTCCTGGAGGAAAACTTTGTCCACCTCAGCTTTGACTTCAGGATTATACATATCAGGACTGGCATTTAGGCATTTTGACCAAAATTTTGCTACTGATCAACTTGCACAGCAAAAGGATCAATTCATGCAGTTTAGCAATTCCCCCTTGACCTTCAGAAAACTACAGTAGTTGTCCTGTATATCTTCATTACTCTTATTCAGGAAAAAAATCAGGATGACTTGTGATAGCAAGAAGTGGTCACAGCACCAAGCCTGACAGAGTTCAAGAAGCGTTAGAATGATACTCTCAGGCACATGGTGTGATTTTACATATTGTAAGATTGTAAATTTACAAATGTGGCAACTTTTTTACCCAGCATGTCGTCTGGGATGTCTATGTCTTCAAAATTGGAGAAATAACTTCATTTGACTGCGGTTCTGGTTTCACCAGGTTGCTGGGAAGAGGTAACATCTTCTATTAGACCAATGGATATAATGGAGAAAATATATACACCTTCATGTACACATTTCTTTTATCTGTAGCACTTATAAGAAAAAAAAGGTTTTGCCCTTATCCAGAGTTGAACTGTGAGTCCCTGTTCTCTAAGACTTCACCTTGTAAATGTTGCTGCTTCAGAGGGAAATTGTAGTTTAAAACCATAATAATAAATTTATCTTTTTGTTCTTGTTGTTTTCCTTAAAGCATGTTTTCTCTGTTAATAACAACATCTGAGGTGATGATTGAGACGCTGTTTGTACCGAATGGACTGTAAGAGGCATTTCTACCTCATGATTGATTTAGTGTGTGTTAGATGTCTAATTTGGGATGAGTTTAATAGGACTCTGACACTGCAGACTTACTGCTATTAAAGGGAGTCCAGGTGTGCAGTTTAAATGCAGCCTTCAACATTGCAAGTGTTTGAAATCTTGCATTTAATCACAGCTAAGATCCCAGATGAAACAGTCATAAAATCTTCATTTCAAACTTGCCAGAATTCAGCCTAAAATGCTATTCCTAGACTCTTTTGTTGCAACATAATAACCTGATTCACACCTGCCTAGACATCTGCCAAAATAAGACCACCATCACAGAAAACACTAGGCTTGAAATAATGTTATTTCCACTTTTCTTGAAGCACTCTGGCACTGCAGCTGTTGTCTGTAGACTTATGGGTCTCCAGTGCTGTCTGTTAAAGGTCTGAAAAAAGTATTCAGGTGCTGGTTAAATCAGATGTATGTACTTGTTTGCCATGAACAGATAATATTTTTTCCCCAGCATTCTGTTAAAAGACTTTGCAAACTCATGGATTGCTGTAAAGAAATCTAAGCATATAGGTCAAAATGGAAATAATACTTCATGATAGACTAGCTATCGTTATCCATAATGGTAGTATTGTAGTTTAACTGAAGACAATAGTGTGAAATATTAAATGGACAGTGTCAGCATCTAGGCCAGAATTAGTAATACACAAACTTCAGGAACAACTTTATTTTCTTAACCCTTTTCAAACACACCTTTCAAATGCACATGTTGTCAGTATAAGCCAAATAAATTTGTGTACAATGCAGTGAACACGGGGTTTCCATGTGGAGTTCTTTAACTTCTTTGCAAAACTTGGACAAATGTACAGGAAAATGTAACCAGCAGGGGAGAGTGAGTATGAATCTCAGTTATCTTGAAATTTAATTTTCTTTACTTTCTACACGCCAAATGCTGCAAAAATATAGTAACTCAAGACAGCAGATTTTAATTATCACCTACCTATGGTTATTGAATAAAGTGCTGCAAGAACAACTCCCATCAATTAAAACTTCCTGCTTATTAAAGTCTATAAAGCTAGTTTTTCAGTTCAGTGACAAAAACATTTTTATCACCAACATTCAAACACTCATGTTGTCCCATTTCTGCACTCTGCTACTTTTTCATGACTACGAAGTGGTGGAAAAGTTTGACTCAGTAACTGTGGATGATGAGTTACACTACATTCTTCATAAAAAACAGCTGTTCTTCGTAAATTAGCCACTAGAGTGAACATAACCCTGTGAATGTAATACACAGTTACAGTAGTATATTGTGAATTAACATTTTTACTCTTGCCAAATGTGCTGTCAAGCAATAGCACCATAGAGCTGCTAAGCCACACTGCTGAATAGATCCAGTGAATCTTATTTTCTTTTTTTTTCTCTTTTTTTTTTAGCTTGTTTCAAACCTTATATGCATCCGGATTTAATGTAAGCTTAGAATTGCTCTCATTTGTTTGTCAAGAATGCTCTACTTAGCTAGAAAAAAACAAAAAGGAAAAGGTGACAGAGAATTTTGATTAAAACAAAATATTCTTTTCCCATCTTGTACTTTAAGGTGAGGAATGTAAGTCCTTGATATTTCCATGGAATCTGACTGCACCTAATGCAGTTCATGCCCCTTCCTTTGCATGTGTTGAAAGAGAAGGCTGGGAGAGAAGAGATGCAGCACAATATTGGAGAAAAATACTGCTGCCAGACTTCCAAAAATGAACTATCCCCTAAATGAGAGTGCTTTGCTCTTAGTTACAAGATCATCCCAGCACATGAGTTACCTAAACAGAATAGTAAGATTCATTATAAGCAATAAGTTAATTAAGTAAGTTATTAATATTACTTAAGTAAGTTGTTCACTACCTTAATATGAGGAAGAACTTCTTTACTGTGTGAGTAACCAAGCACTGGAACAGGTTGCCCAGAGAGGTTGTGGAGTCTCTCTCACTTGAGATATTCAACAACCATCTGAACATAATCCTGTGCAATGTGCTCTGGGATGACCCTGCTTGAGCAGGGAGGTTGGACCAGACACTGTGGTCTCTTCCAATCTGACCCATTCTATGATTCTATGAAGCGGAATGTACTCTGGGAGACACGTCTGTCAGCTCACACAAAGGCAGGCTGCCAGCCTCTGTAACTTCTTTCCCAATGGTTTTAGTTTTCTATAAATTTAGTCCCGTATGAATAATAGGAGCCAAGGTTCATTTGCTTATACTGTTATTTATTGGTGTCACGGCTGTGTCCTCTCAGATGCTTCAGCAGGAGCAGGCAGCACATCTCTCAGGAAATCTTCCTGCTTGCCATCTGGCATGCAGCATTACTGCACTTAACACTGTTGCATGGCTCAAAGATCTGTCTTTGCCTTCATATTACCATGGCTTTTGCCTATAACTATTTATTTTCTACAAGTATTTGTCAGAAAGGTGAAGGCATCGGTACATCTGTGCTTTAGTTCCACTTCCCTAAATACTACAGAGTAAACTGTGTTTGTTTATATGTTCCATACCTACAATGTGGCTTCCTTCAGAAGGACAACTGAATAACAAGAATGCTGCAACTTAATTTTCAATAGTAAGAACCTTCCTATATCCAAGGTCTGACTAACGTAGGGGAGCTATTAAATAATTATATTGAATGCTAGACTTGAGTGCTCTTTCTGTCATATACGTGGGTGAGGATTTTTCACCCTTGACATTTGATGGGAAAACAGAGTTTTCCTCTTAAAAGAAAAAAAACACTGTTGCAAGAGAAATTGTTTCAATGGCTTTCAAATGCCATTTTCAGGAAACGCTCAGAATAGTTTGGACAAGATGAGTCAGAAAGGCAGAAGCAGTTCAAGACATCTCTATTGCCGATTCAGCTGGGGGCATCCAAACACCAAGGCCGTTCCCAGATTACTGTATTACTGTTTCTGCACTTGCTGTGTGTCTGGAGACATGACTTGTGGCTTCTCTCTGATAAACACTTCAGCACTCTTCCCTGGAAAGTTGTGCTAAGGGTGCAGTGGTCTGTGCAAAGCAAGGCATAAGAGAGCAGTGGATTAGCAGTGATGCACAAAACCCAGGGAGAGCAATTCACATACACATGGAACTGGGCTTAAACTCAACTATGGTCTGATGCATGTCCACAGACTAAGAGCAGAGCTCCTAAGGACCTCTCTTTCCATAATTGTGATATCATTGTGACTCTATTTTAAATTATGTTGTTTATTTAAATAGTTATGGACATTAGTATAATGTGTTTGTATAACATAGGTACACACATAATGCATTTAAATAGTACAAGGAATACTCTGCAGGTTGACTGGCCAATGTCTGTGAAACTGAGCTCTGCCTGAGAGGTGCACAAGCGAGACCCACACCTAGGATAATACATCTGGAAACAACTGAAAGATGGAAGAGCTACCCTCCCTTCAGTGGCAAGGGGTAACCAGATTTCAGGCCGTATCTAGAGAGTGCTTACCACTCAACAGAACACCTGGTTAGTGTGTGGGCATGACACAGCCCCAGCTGCACTGGCACTCTCTCAAAAATTGTATCTATCTTCATGTGATGCTCTCTGAGCTACCACACACAAATTCTCCCGATCTGAATTGCTTTCAGGCATTCTGCCACTTGCTTCTGCAGGCCTGACCCTAGTGATCCTTGCTCTGAATCACATGTTGGTCACTGCAATCATCTGAGTTTAAAAAAAAAAATTCCAGAGCACAAACTGGAATGAATTCAAGCCTCATGTGACTATGTCCTGTTCATTGTATGCTTCATTGACTTTAGAACAGACACACTGTACTTGCCACAGATATTTTGTAAATACCATCAGCAGCATAATTTAAGTCTGCCCAGATGAGAGTGGAAGAATTTTTCTTACGTTGATGGTACTTTTCATTGCGTCTCCTTTGGAAGGTAAAAAGCTTAACACATAATTTCCTGAGAACACAGCAAATCCCATTAAAAACATCAGATGACCGAAATGAAGGCCACATAGTGACAAAAAACCAGAACTATATATTTCATTAATGTAAGCATCATTTTAACATGCAATTACCTATAAATTAGTAGATAGATGTAAATACTCCCAGTTTCTTACTGAAAGTATACTTTAAATCATTAAGGAATAATACATCATATTTCTTGGTTTGCATTCTTAATGACTTTTTTTTCCCACATTTTTTTTCTAAAAATCCATCTGAATAAACATAGTTCTTTCATTCCCATAGCTTCATTGGCAAACACAAGGAGTTAGAAAGCAAAATCAGTTTTATTGTATGACAAACAAACAAAGAACAGCAAAATATGGTCACTCCCAGCAATGTAAACAATATCAGCAAAGTACTGGTGCATTGATCCAAAGTCCTTTCTGGTTTACACTGCTGTTAATGTAGTTATTCTGAGTTAACAGTAGTGTGGCCAAGGAGCAGAATTTGTTCCATTCAAAGATCAGTTTTATCTTACTATCAGCAGTTGTCCCTTCTGAATATTGGGCACTGTTTTCCGCAGACTGGCATTTGAATGTTTAATAATTTCTATATAGCATGAGAGAGAAATGAGTAAATATGTTAACTCACAGCTCAGTTGGGACAACTCATCAGTCATTCTGATTAGGCACATTGACTCCACCACTAAGAATATAAGAAAGGGGGTGGGGCTCATCCAGTCAACATTAGCCATCAAAAAATCAAGCATCTGCTCTGAATAAGTAATTGCAATATGGCCAGAAGTGAGCAACAGGGATCTTGAGGGGGACAAGTCATTACACCTCTCCTGAAATTTTAGAAAGGACTGAGTTTCCCTTTGGATTCATTTGAATTTATCTTTCTTAGACTTTCTCCACCAACAATCATTTGAGTTTGTGACAAGATCTCCTTTTTAAATGGTTGTGCTTAAGTGACCCAATTCCCACCTGCAACTGCTACTGAGTGCTTGAGGATATCAAGTCCTTAGAGACCCGGCTTCGTATTCTCAGCAAATACAAGCAAATGGACTGAATCACTAAAATTAACTAAAAAGAGGAAAATGGGAATGGAAAATTACCAGGACACAAACAATACCTCAGGGTATAAATGAGTTGCTTGTAAATATAGCAATTCTTTACTCACATGTACAAAGTGAACTGATTGCCAAATCTGTGGTCAGGAAGGCATTCTCCTCCACCTCCTCCAACATATTTTATGAGATTCAAATATTTTTGTTGTCTTCTTTGGGCACACTGAGTCAGGCATCATCTGCTCCATGAAGAGGGTATGTCCCCATGACCAGTGTCAGGTGATTCTAGGCAAGAGTGCAGGCTTCTGGGCATTGCTTCTACTGCAGCTCTTAATGTTTATTATTAGAGATTAGCTTGAAGGTGATAAAACAAATACAAGATAGAAAATGAAAAAGACCACTTTTTACAAATATGTTTTACATGCTATCCTTAAATGGGCACTTTGCTTCCACAAAGAACAGCAGCAAAGGCATGAGGAAGTTTCTTTGGTTCCTAAATTAAGCCATAGTTATGCCAATTTTTGTGACTAATTGGGAATGATGAGATGTTGGCGAGCCCTTTAAGCACTCCACTTCCCAACACGTAACCCTTCACAGGCCAAAGACACCCCATAATAAATGCAGATATTTACACATTACACTTTTTATTTAGGCATATGAGAAAAGACAAATGCAGGTTTGTTTAAGCTGCCCACAAAAATTACTCATAACAAGAGTAAGTGTGAAGAGGAAAAAAATATAGAGGGAGAGAGAAATATAGTGAGAAATTATGTTCTTCATTTATCATTTCAGAAATAAATCAAAAAGGCAGAAATATTTTTTTCTAAATTCCTCTTCCAGTTAGCTTGCATCTGGCTCACCGCTTATAATGTTAACCATTCTATTGATAAAACTATCAAGTTACCAGCATTTTCTTCTCTGACCTTCTATCACCATAGGTATTACAAACCTCTTAAAGCAACGAAAAAAATTTACATGTTTTTTCCATCACACGTTTTTTAGTTTTGAGTTGGGTTAAGACTAATGCATGTCTTTTTATAACTGATGCAAAATGCCAGCTTAACTTGTTATTTATCAGATTTTTCTGTATATAGATAAAAACAGCAGTCCTGTTTTCAGAACAGGAAAGACAGAAACAGTATCATAACCATCAGACTGTGTATTGTAGAGTCTCCATTGTCAAGACTTAAGTTTGTCACTCCATGACAAACCTAAACATGTTGTTGTTAGTAGATGGGATAATAGCACTGCGCTAGGCATTTTCTTGTAAGACTTTTACTACCACTTCTATTCCAAGCAGTAAAGAGCTAGTGTGGAAACCTGTGATCAGTCCCAGTTCTCAGTTAATGCAAGTCACCTTACATTCATGAAAATGAAGCTAACTCTCTGTACACAATTAAACATTTGACCCCTAAAGAGCACAGCTGAAGAGCTGAACTAAATCACTTGTAAATGAGCTAAAACAGATGTTCACATACAGTGCTGCAAAGAGCTGTCAAAGTGCTGTCCACAGCTTCCCTTAAAGAGGCATATGGCCTGACTAGGATAGGACAGGATAGGATAGGAAGTGCTGAATTACAGCATCTCCTTTTGAGAGGTGTTTTATGCTCACTGACTTATTCCCAAGTGGAAAGACATTTACCAAATACCTTCACATAATATGCCTGACTGACACTTTCCTGTGTCTCCTTTAAAATTCTGATGTTCAGTAGAAAGAGATCTAAAACATTTTTGTGTTCTTTGATAGCTTTAAACATTTTTTCTTTCCTTTACATTATTTCTCTCTTAATATATTTCATGTGATTTACTTTTGTTTTGCAAAACTTTAGCCATAACTTCTGGGAAAAGTACGGTGTGTAGGTACTATGGTTCAAAATTCACTCTTCTATAGAATAAGCTTAGAGGAGGGACGTGGGATTTAAGACCTGTTGTTAATCCAGTGCTGAATTTCTCATTGATCAAATATTAACTGAGATTATTTCACTGTGCACAAACTATAGTTTTTCTCACAATAATGATGCACAGCTGTACCTGCCCACTGATCAGGGCTAACAAGTAAAATGCATTGCAAATCAAAACACTTGAAAACGTCACATGTGTAAGTATAGCACAAGTGAGACACTAATATTTTATTACTACAGTCTTTGCACTGCCTCTCATCAGTCTCCTTTGCAACTCTCACCCTCCATTTGCTCTGTTGAGGCTGTGAATTGTCTAGCGTGGGAGCTGGGTCTTTGTTCTGTTCTTAGCAGGGAGATCATATCAATAAATTGTAGGGTAGAATTTCACACTGTTCCCGCTGCTGTCAATGGGCATTTTACATTGAACTCTGCATGAGAAGAGTATGAGTCATATAGTACATTTCTGAAAACTCTCAACCCTCCACTCATGTGGAGTAGTAAGTCCGGTTTAGATTGTTCCTTTTCCTTGTCCTGTTCATTTTAATTGCTTTCAGCAGAGGAAAAAAGAAACTTAACCTAGTTTGCTGTGGACATTAGGTTTCTCATTTTTAAGTAACATTGCTTTTGCAAACTATTGCTGTTACTGAAGTTCATTAAGCTGATTCTACACTAGTACACATTCTTGTGCTCTTCTGAGAAAGCTATGAGGTCTGGTGATCTCAGCAAGTCTTAGATGTAAAAGGTCAAAGCTCTCATACAGGAGAGGAGTTGATTCAATGAAAAACCATGACTAAACCATCTCATCCTCCTGTGTCACTCCCCTGTGAGTCTGGGAAGAAATGTTACAAAGCATGACTTTGGATCAGACCACCTGATTGAAACACAGTGGTTGAGATTTCCAAAGCTAATGAGGGAAACCCCCTCACTGAGTTTGAAAACCTCAAACACTTCAAAAAAATCTATTTACATTTTATATCTGGAAAGCACAGAGTACTTTGTGGATTGTTCATTGCAGGCAGTGTTCATTACAAGTGAAGGAATTTCACGTTCACTATGAAATACTTGTTTCATATACTGCCTTGTCCTTTCATAGTGCCCTTGCAAAAATGTCATTGTCAATGTGTTTTAATCATTATTAGAAACCAGCATGTGAAAGCATAGTTAAACAGAACTTGAATCTTTGAAGGTGACCTTCAAGGCGTTTTGCATATATTGTGTTGGAGTAGGCAAATCAGGGACATCTTCACTTTCAACTCAGTTCAGCTTTCCCCAGTTGTTCTGCAATTATTTACCAGGAGGACAGTGGGAATGCTGATTCTGCCCCAGAAACTGTGCTTTGTACACCTGCTTATTCATAAAATATTCATCTGGCTCTTCAGGCAGACAAAATATAAAAGTATTGGCTTAAGCTGCAAAGCCACACTCTTCCCTTCAAATTCAGATTCAAGGCAGGCAAAGCCTGTGAATAATGGACACTGTCTGAGGGCATAACTCTGCTTACAATGGAGGGAGTATGAATCAGCAAAGGACAGGCACCCACTTACGCTTGCGACTGATTTACACAAGCCCATAAATCGTCCAAATGAGGAAAGCTAGAAGTGGAAGTCAGGAATGCCACATGTGCCATGACACATGGAGCAGTACTTAAAGATCATCTTACAGAATGACTCTAAGTATCAGCACAGCTATCCAGAGTAGGAAACTGAGTCAATTAGGGCCACTGAAGTCACATTTACAAACACTGCAAATTACTCACCATCATACTCTAGTGATTATGGAGCTACTGAACTAGGTTATTAGCAAGGTTTTCTGACTTAATCCTTCATTTACAAAGTAATATGTTTGCCTATAGTGAGCTCAGCCTCCCAGTCTTGGGGCAGCAATTAATGCTGCCTCTTCCAGAAACATTCAGTGGAGGTCAAAGCCCTGGGGGAGGTTTCTGAAAATTCCCTCTGCCTGGACACTGCTGCCACCAACAGTTTAAGAGACAACTGATTATAAAACCATATTTTTTTTCAGCAGCTCTTAGAGTTCTTACAGGTCTTGATCATTTTTCTGAGCACACTAATTGCTTCTCCCAACAGAATGCAGTGGCATTCAGGCTTTTCACACAGGCAATAGGCACACAAGAGTAACTTACCCTGACTATGCTCCTGACTGTGGGATGCAAGTCCATTTTAGCACCTCAATGCAAATTATGTCACTTTTACAGAGCCAGCTATGAAAACTCCTTGCTTAAGTTGCCATGAGGAAAATAATAGATTAATAAAATAGGATGTGTAATCATATTTAACATAGATTCATGTCCATTGTAGATGGGAATTTATCTGTATTCCCAGTAAAATTTCAAAGCAAATGCAGAGGTTTGGCTACTTGAATTCCAGTAAAATTGTTTGATTTTTTGCCACTAGAGCCTTTCTAAGCTTTACAAGAGTTTCTCTATTTTCCTTAAAAGCTTTATAACAGTGTGCGATCTACTCTCTGGGATATTTCAGTCCCCACAAGGAAACAGTGAAATTTAAAAAACCTATTTGTATCCATCAGAGAATGAGCACCTTGCACAGACTACCCACGGGTCACTGTTTGATACAAATACAGGGACCCTCAGCTGTGGGCCGTAGTACACAAGGAAGAGGGGAGGAATATTTCTTCATGAAGACCACAGTATAGGAAGGGGTTTCATGAGGCGGAGTGTACAGGCTCTCAAGATAAGCTGTAAGGCCATGCAGGCCAGTGCCTAGATGCTGTAATTTTACACATTAAGTTTTAACCTATTTATTTTTCTTATTTCCCATTTTATTGGAGTAAAGTTTAACCTAAAGATGATGTATTGCAGACCTGCAAATGCATAAAGGCCATCTTACAGTTATTTGTTATTTGTCACTACAATTAGACTTCTGTTTCACCTCTCTGAAGTGATGGAAAATAATCTGAAGATGACACGAACCTGTGAAGCATCTTAATAACTGTCACATTTTGCAATATTTTTCCTGTGTTGCCTCAACCTTAATTTTGGTGGTATTATTGCTGTTATTATTGTAAAAAGTTTTAAATATAGATCCTTTGGGAGATATTTTGGAATTAAGAAATACAGAAATGCACAAGACAATATAAAATTTCTTAATAATGAAAAATTGTAGATGTTGAGCATTGTGGTCTATCATCTTACCACTAAGGCTTTTCAGTTACTTTGCCTTCAAGCCAATAAAATATATTTGAAATATATATTCATTTTACCTTTGCCTCAATTTTCTAGTCTGAAAACACACGTCATGATGTGCCTTGTGAATTCAATTAGATTTACAGCTGAATCAGATTCTTGCTCTTACTACATGAGCATAAATCCACTAACTTCATGTTAAGAGTCTGACCTTCTGAGGTTTTTTTAAACTGGATTGATTTTTTTAATAAACAAACAAAAAACTGTCAGATACTAGGTCTACTCTTGCAGGACACTCAGCATCATTTAAAAATATTTTGCATTAATCATTGACCCTTCTGCCAGAGACAGGTAAAAACGTGTCTTAATCTATATTACCCTTCGTTATTTACCCTATATCATGCTTTGCACAGAAGAAATAGAGATTGGGCTGGAAGTAAAATGATTGTTCATCTTCCTCCTGGAAACAATCAGTAAGACTGTTTTCCTTATATAAAGTGAAAAAGGCCTGATAAATGCTATGTGGAAAAGAGATTGTGATGTTTGTTTTCCACTGCATGTTTTAAAACTGAATATAAGCCAGTGATTTAAAAAAAAAA
>VZRE01018765.1:0-10278 GCA_013396775.1 Cephalopterus ornatus
CCTGTGCTTGCAAACTTTTCTTCAACACTGATCCATCTAAATTCTTACCACACTATCCTTATAAACCACCTTATAAACCAGTTACACATCTGTTTTCACCTCAATAGCAGCTGGAAGAAAAATTCTGCCTATACAGCACAACTCTAGCACTGACAAATCAAAGAGTTCCCACAACAAAACCATGATGTTAGGTTTAATGGGAAATTTTTTTTTTTTTTTACTTCTGTCTGCTTTTGACTGTTGCTGAATTTACTCAGCTAACACTTAGAACGTGACTCCTCAATAAAGAAAAAAACCATTATACTTGAACAGAAAAATCAGAACAAAAAAAAAATTGGAAAAAAAAGAAATGAAAAGTATTTCCCTATACTGCACAGCAGGTGACACAGCGAGAATGAAATTCTTGATTTAGGATATTAGCTCTAACAATTGGACAGTCCATCAGAAACGTGCAGTTACACAGATGTGTTGGGACTAGCTGAGCTGGTGGTATTCACATGCTTGTTTCACCAAACCTACCCTCAGAATACTGGATAGGGCTCCATTGTTATTACCTTGTATGTGGCCCTCCCAAGGTGGCTATGAGCAAGCACAACCCTCTCCTATCCAAAATCCAACTAGATCATTACAACACTACATTGCAACAACTGCCACTGAAGGTTGTATTGTATCTTCTTCAAGATTTCTTTTCCTGTAAAGACAATCTTGCCTCAGAAGTGGCAGAAATGCTCTGTAGTAGAGTATCTTGTAAAGGAATCTTACCACACAGTTATGAGAATCTCAGTTCTGTAGACACAAATTTCATTAGCGCATCATTTTGATTTTCCTGAATGTCCTGTGTTACCTTTTAAACCATCTACTTCACTTTATTAAGCCGATAATTTCAACTCAGTACGGCATTATTCTGATATGTAGCTAAAAGGTAAGTCAATGTATCTTATTCTTACATATTAATGCAGTGAAAACACATTTCAGTAGGCAGCTCTTTGTTATACTTCATTGCTTTATTCCTAGTTGTAACTGATGTCAGTTAGGAGGCTATTATCAGGCTAACAGTACTTTTTCCTCCATAATATTATTATTATTCTCAGTATAATGACAAATATCTGTTTGGAAATGGAGGCAATCAATATTATTTATTGCTCTATTTTCCTTAACTAGAAATTTACAGCGAATACAAGACCGTGACTTCCTTTTGTCCTTCATGGAGTGGAACCTCTGAACTTCAGAACTAAGGTTCCTCCATCTGACCTTCCTCATCTATGCTGAAAGTCATATTTTTACACTTAATTTTCAGATCTCTTACTCTCCACCTCTCAGCTCGTGCCCTTTCGTTCACCTTGGCAGGTGAATTAGTATCAGTGTTTCCCATTTCCCTACTACGCCATGTATCCTGAAATAGATTATATATTTGATATATTCAAAATGATACAATACAGCCTCATAATTTTAGTTGAAATCAATAATTAACTTGTGTGCTTTTCACCATAAAACGTTTAAGAACTCTAATACTTAAGAACTCTACTGCCTACATATTTAGCAAGTAATCATGGTATTGATTTATGTAATGTATGTCCTTTGATGTATAACCTAACTATTTAGTTCATATCTCATCATAGAGCTTTCTTGACCTCCTACAACTCCCAGGGGCTCAACTACACCAACCTTAAACTCAAACTTCCTGATATAATTTTTTTCTATTACTTTATATGGCCTTATAAAAAAAATAAATTAGTCCAGACAAGGCTGGTCATTGTTTCTACCTAAATACACACAGCTGACTCTCAGTATCTCAATTTGCAGATTCCTAACATCAACTCAGGAAAGATATGGATAAGCCAAAAGAATAATGCCAAAACACATTAGTGAAACATTAGTTTATAGAAATGTTTTAAGCTGGTTTCAGGGAAAAAGAGTCCAGGACCATGCATACTTAGTGAAAGTGACTGAAGCAAAATTATGGTAATTTTAATGCCACAGTACCATTGGTTTTACATCCTACATGTGGACTGAAGGACATACAAGTCTTACAAAGAACTTTCAGAATTTCAGCAGATAACACCTGCATCCCTACAATTCACCTGTTATTATCATCCACAGTAGTCAGATCACAACTAAAACATGCATGCTTAACCTGTGTTAGGATCACACTTTCATATTGCTATACACATATACCATAGAAATAGGATTTCTATGTGATCAAACTGCATTTAAAACTATCTCTTCTACTCAGGGATTCTTCTGTATTTGCAAATAAGTAGGTAAAACAGATATACAGTGGTTGGACACAAACAAATTTCAGCTCTAATAATTTTGTATCTCTGGAATACTAAAAATTATTTGCCCAATGTCTGATTCTGTTTTCTATATATAATGATCAAGTCCATATATTAACTACTGTGTGAAAACATTACAATTAGATCCTCTTTATCATCCTATTGCATGACTGTACATAAGACATTTGAGCACCAAATAGATAACAAAATTCATGATGCCGAGAAAAGATCAACTGACATAAGAGACTTGACAACTACTTCTGTATCAGGAGAGATATTTAAGACAAAAAGAAAAAAATAAGGTACAACAAAAAAACCTGACCACAATCAAACAACCAACCCCAAAGCATGGCTACAGAAAGATGAAAAATAGTAGGAAGAGTGAGAAGAAAAGGAAAAAAAGGAGGAAACACATTGAAAATTAATAAACAGGCAGCTCCACATTGTTCTATATTTAATCTCAACATATCTTTTTGAAGGAACTTGCTTTTAAAGTATTATTTAACCTCACAGCAAAAAAAGTAACAAAAAAAAACTTTCCCCATACAAATCAGATCTGATTTTACTGTGACACCTCTTTACAGATTTAGCTTCAGACTTTCAAATATTCACCATGTTTTGTGAAGGAGAAAGAAAAAAAAACCCAAGAACAATGAGCAAGTGCATCATAATTTTGAAAATATCGTGTCAGGTGTACATTGCCTATGTTAAATTTTAAGAATTAAAGATTATTTTTATTACAAATAATACACTATTGTTGTAGAATGTCAGTATCCAAAAATGTAAAAAATGTAAACCCAGTGCATATGCTTTTAGTTCTGCACCTTCAGCTTTGGGTTTCCACCTCTGTTTCAAAGCAATGATGTTGCACATACATAAACAAGAAAGGACACCTAGAATGAATAAATAAAATGCAAAAGTCTGTTTTAGTGCACTGCAAAAGGATAGCACTGTAGCTGCACCTTTACTATGACTACTATGTACCATGTTTGCTTGCATTAGCCAAGTCTATGAGCATTCCTACTCTACACCAAAAAACTGAATCTCGAAATGACTCACATTCTCATAAATACTAATGCCAAACGCCTGAGACACATTTAAATTAGAACTCAAACCTTCCTGACTTTTTAAATATTAAACCATCATCAAAAATACATTTTTAGAGGTATTACTTATATTTTATGCTGTGATGTCCCTTTCCAGAAAGAGACCTTTCAGACCTGCACTTTAATAAAAGGTTTAGACTAGAAACTGAACGTTGTAAAAATAAAAGGCTGAGATTGAAAATCTGGGGAATGCTTTGGCCTGGAAAAAGCAGTCTTGCTTTAGCAAAAAACCATACAGTTTAAACCACTCATTTTTGAGAGCTGAGGTCATACCTAGCTAACATATTCCTTCCCTTTTAAAACAGAAAGATTACTTGAAATATTCTTTTATCGATTTTCTTCTATATTTATAAACATTTTTATTAGTGCAACAGGATCACAGTAGATCTGCATCAGTAAATCAGGATAAGCCAAAATCAATTTTCCTTACTGTCAACGGATGAATACTCTTTGGCTGTTCTTTTTTAAAAACAGTCTTTTCAAGACCTGTTTAACATCAGTATCCTCCAGAGACAAAGAATTCACTTATCTTATTGATAACCAATACAGGTTTACACCCAGCGTTCTTATTCTATGATAAAACTCTGAGTGAAAATTAACATTAAACCTGTCCCATGATTTATGAGCATGCAATTCCCCAAAAAAACCCAAAACCACCCCAAAACTTTTCTTTATCAGTGGAGATTATGATGATGCATCCTAAAAGAGGATACATTCGGGACAGAAGTTATTAGCACTAGCCATCATTAGCACACTCCCCACGCAAGGGCAGAAATGCACCAATCTAAGAACCACCTTTGAAGTCCGCACACTTGCTATTTGGTTTTCAAGAAGAAAGTTTACTCTGTGGTCAACATATTCAAACAAAGAGAAATAGTTTCTACAACTGTATCTGAAAACGAACTGGTGGAAACTACTGAAGGGGGAACAATTATGTCAAAAGAGTAGCACAACAGAAAGTAGCTTATTAAAAATGTCCACTCCTCCTACCCATTATAGAATACATGATCATATTCACTGGGGTTCTCTAAGGACAATTAAGTTGTATGCACATACACACACAGGTACAGAAGTCAGCACAAAGCCACAGTTAACAGCTAGAATGGAGGTGACCTATTAGCTCAGAAGCTTCAGTCTTCAAACTAAGAAGTTGATTTAACACAGTACTCCATTACAAAGATCCAATAAAAATGCTTTAAAAGCTTGAAATAATAGGATTATGCACCTCATTTGCCCAAGGGTAAGCATGAACTAAACGATGCTCATGTGACAAAGGTTAAAATGACAACATGGAATCGATGATTAAAGGAACTTCTATATACATTCATGATCTCTGATGTTTCTGAGGTGGAAGGAGGGGAAGGTTACCCCTCCCTGCCCTGAAACATGGGTCAATCCAGTAAAATTGAGAATATCAGACACAAAGACAAATCATACTTTGATCTTATACTTCTAATATTATTTTTTTTCAAGATTTTTGGTTTGCCTGCAGGGTTCTGGTTGGTTTATTTTTTCCACAGAAATGTCTTGACTCAGAATGGATGAATCTTACAAGATAATGCATTAGCCTCTTCCAAGCAGGAAAAAGGCACAGAAGGGACATCCTGGCATTTTATTTAATGTCATTACCAGTTAATATCCACATTCAAAAAATTTGTAAATTAACATATGGAGCAGGAAACTAATATTTGATGTAAGTAATTCCAACTTGCCAAATATGTTGGTTTTGACAAGGCCAAAACTCTTATAGAGAACAAATTAATTTCCTTCTAAGGGAATCCACACAAGAGATTTAAATTCATACTTAAATCTTAAAATATATGACAAACTTTCTAAACTTTACACATGACAAAAACTATGGATTGCAAGTACTGACTAAGGTTTTGGGCATTTTTTTTTTAATTCTCTTCAACTGGAATGCATCGTTTTATGAAGGTACACAGTCTATGAGTTTTGTAATAGAAAACAATGGAGGAAGTTTTCAAGTACCAATATGAAATTTCAAAGCAAACTGCTCCCTCCAAATACATACATTACATTGTCAGAAATCCCCAGTAACGGAAACAGGATTTAAAGGATGAATGACAATGATCTTATCATTCCCAATCTCACACAAAAGAGAACATGATAATGATTTAATTCTTTTTAAACTATATGGGGGTTTTTTTGTTAACCTTAAAATATCAATGTAGCTCTTACTCAAATCAAAGTCTTGAGCCCTTTTTTTTTTTTCCACCTTTATAATCCTTGCTCTGCTGAATTTAATTGCCCTGGCAATGCCAGAACACTGCCTGATCCTAACAGGTCAGCATTGATCACTCTAAACCATTTGGTTCCTTCATTACAGAGAAAATGAAGTAAAGAGAAAAAGCAGGTGTGCTCTCACACAGTCAGCTGGACTTCAGCTCTTGCCCTTCTTCTCCCTCATTAACTAAAAACCAATCGATCAGGAACTTGCTCAGAACCCATAAAAACTATTCATCACTTCTGACATGGAATGGTTTTAACAGTTCACTAAAGAACATTTGAGATATCTATCTTCAGAGACTTTAAAGCTCATACAGTTTTTAAACTTACATCCAAGTGAAAGGAAAATCAAAATGTTACACTCCTATATAGTTCTAGTCTAAACCTTGAATCCAAAATAAAATTTGTTTGGAATTTGCCCAAGACAAGACATTTTAAATGTTCTTTATTGTGAAGAACTTCAATCGATAGACAGAAAGACCACAGCCAGGAGAAAGAGTACAGATGGCCCCACTCCCAGCTTCCAGCTCTTCTGCACTTCCATGGTCTTTCGTTGAACAAATTAAAAATACCAGTGTAAGTTAATCCTAAAGCTTTACACATAATTTCTACCTCCATCCTTTTAAATATCTGAACACTGCTTGTATTTCCAACCATTTCACATCACTTTTTCCTAACAAGACTTTTCCTGTCAAGCTCCATACTTCATTTGCCCATACAATTGCAAAAGGACCCCTCTATCTCATTTGTTAAAAATTACTAACTCTTAATCAAATCACTCTTAGAAAAATTATTCATCTTGAAAGGTTACCTGCTCTGATTAGCTCTTACTCTAGTCAGTTATTCCTGATTGTTTCTTTTCTTTGATTGCAAACTCTGCAGAATGTGCCTTGCCATCATGCTTTGTTCATTAACACAGGTTCATAATTTCACACTACTATGAGCTCAAAATACTTCCACAAAGGTAATTCAGGAGAAAGAAAAAAAAAAAATCAAAGAAATACTGCAATAAATATATATTAGCAGGGAACAGGAGGTTTGAAAAAGAAAAACACACCAACAAAACGCCTCAAGAAGAGAACTGAAGAGAGCGTAAGGGAAAAGAAACGAAGAAAGGAAAGAAGTAGCAGACAACAGACTGGGTGAAGAAAAACAGAGGAGTGGCATCCCTCTGATTAGGAAAAAGAAAAGTCCAGTGAAAGATATTGCATAAAACATTGCACTTACATCTACTAAAAGAGCCAGAAGAGAGAAGCATCAAACCAGTACGTCACTTTATAGCACACCGAACGGGAAGAAAAATTTAAGAAGGCCGCAAAAAACTCAGATGTAATCCTTTTATTTGCAAATCAGTGTAAAAACTATTTTTCTCCCAGTTATTTCTATTGTCTAGCAAATTAAAAGGTTATTATTTTGAACAAATCCACAGAAATCAATTGACTGAATCCAAAGAACATCAAAGAAAATCAGATGTTTTATCTGTGTTCTTTGTAATAGAAACATGACATGTAACCAGTGAAACTAATTTCCGTAGGGAAAAGTTTTAGCCATTATATCCTATTCAACCCAGATTACTCTAACAATTGTTAACTATACAGTAAAATGGGATTTCCAAGGACAAGTAAATTAACTTATTCTTTTGCTAAATGTTTTGTATGCCACAGTAAAATACAGAATCAGCTTACTTTCTGCTGTTGTTTTTCACTCTCTTTTTTGTCCTTCTCTTTTGAAACCTTTGAAGCAAGTGTCCCATGTATTGCTCAAAGGCCATCATTTCTAAAAAGATGATATTGCTATTCAGGAACACACTCTCATGTGAAGCAAATCAATTTACGAGTATAGTAGACTAAATAAATATATTCACATGACCTAAGTTAGCAGTTTGGATCCTACGTGAGCTCCAGAAGAAAATTTGAGTACCCCAAGTCAGGTTGGGTTATCTTCTGTCATTGAATCACATACAGATGTTTATGAGTAGGTATCTAACTCACAGAAACTGGATGACGACCCTTGCTGTGGCTATTCAGCAACACATAAATAATCATACAGATGTCAAAAGAGAATCACGAGCATGTTCTACCACAATTTTAAAGACTTATGATTTTCCCACAAACAGTCAGAAATAATCTTCTAATGGTAAAAAAACATTCCAGTCGGTTTGTGACAAACCTACTAAAAAAAAAAAACTTCGAAATTTTACATATTACTGCAGAAAAAACCTGCATTTTAAAAATGAGCTAAATCAAAGGTTCTCAGATTCTCTGGATGCGATGACAGTGGCAATCCTCCAAGTTTCCCAGACCTCTGGATACTCTATCAAACTTACTAAAAAAAAATTATTTTATGAGTATCAGAATAAAATAAGCATTTTTTTTTTTTTACTCATGTGTGTCACTGACTTAATTGGTTTTGACACATGCAAACCCTAAATTAGGTTTTTCCAAAACCAGGGCATTTATAAAGCTTTTTTTCTGTCTCTCTGACCCTCTTCTGAAAGATCCTACAAAGTCTGGTAATACTTAGGCTTTTTTCCAGTGAATACATTAACAGAATATCTTTCCTGTATTTGATATCAGTCAGTAAAGACTTCATTTCTTCATATAACCAAGTCCATACATTATGAAAGAAATGTGCTTCACCATACTATGTCCCCACAAACAGTGATCAATAAATTATAGTTTATATACCATGGAGCTAGATTATCCTACCAATAAAAATGCTGAAAATCAGAATACAGAAAAATCATCAGCTTCTAAGAAATAAAACTCTACTGGCCCTATGGTCATCATGCTGCTTTTACTCAAACTCCCAATTTAAGTCACACAGTCTAGAAATCGAGAGTCCAGAGAAAAAAAAAGGTCTAAAAGATAATTTAAGACGTTATGTAGTCGATTCCTCCTGTCACCCTTCACAAAGAAAGATCAAACCACATTTATTACACTCCAGACAGATAAACACATAATCTTGTTAAAGTTCTCCACTTATGAAGGTTTCACAGCTTATATTTACCTAATGACAGTGTTTTTTCTTAGCACCATATCCAACTTTTAATTGCTATAATTTATGCCTATTACTTCTTGTCTTATTCCTTATGAAGATGGGGAATATATTCATCTCTTGCACTTGTTCTTAGGAAACTGCATTCTATTTATTTCAGACTGTGCCTCCAATTTGTCAAGATTCTTTTTAACTCTGATTTTGTCTTTTTGCATAAATGAATCTTCTCTCAGTTTCATGCTATCTGCAAATTTAAGAAAAAGGCATTACGCATATAGAGTAGCATGGAACACATGAAAGACCCCATAAAAATCCCACTTCATATTGTAATTCCATTTTCCATTTATATTTAACTATGGTTACAACAGGTGCTGCTCCAATTCTATATGCACTTCACTGAATTTTCCTTTAGACCATGCTCCCCTTGCTTGCATACTGAAATACCATGTTACTGTCAAAAGCTTTACTTACAACAAAATATAAGTATACTGATTTATTTCTTGTCCATGCCCTGTTTTTCTGCCTCAGAAGGAAACTAAATTGACTATCTGTTTTTGACAAATCCAGTTTAGCTGACAGTAATTCATTTATCTTCTAGTGCCTACAAACAATTTGGTTCAATTACTTGCTCCAACATTTTTCTGGAAACTGAAACTGTGCTATATGACACAGTTCCTCGGCTCCCTCTTTCTGCTCCTTTTAAGGATGAGAAAAGAACAAATTTGGGGCCCTTTGCCTATTTTCCATGAATTCATAAAATCAGTAAGTCTTCCCAGCTAATAGATATAAGCTAAAACTACTAGTTCAAAAGCCTTTTTCTGGGGATTAGAAAGCAAGTTTTATGTTTATATAAATAAATAAAACGGGAATTAAAATGTAAATTACAGGTACCAGCAGAACAACTTTCTGGTATCACAATTAATAATCGTTAACTGCAACTATTACCACCAAGAAATTGAAAGCTTACATATTGCAAATTTTCAAGGACAAAAGCTGATAGTTAAAGTTGAGCTTATTATTCCAACTTCCCAGTTTGCATAAAATTTTATTAAGGGCGGAACAAGGGGCAGTCCCCTTCCCTAACACAATTATTGCTCCTCACAGCTCCATAGTGAAATATATACAGAATTTTGGAATTAACTTCTGCATGTCATGAAACTATGTACACTATAAAAATAAACAAACTTCAAAACAGAAGAGGAAAATTATGCCTTACTAAACAATATTCTTCCATGGGCACAAATCAAGAACACATAGAAAAAGAGGTAAACGTAGTGACACTACCTTTTTATCCTTTTTCCTTTTTAGAAAAAAAAATCATTTGGAAACACTCAGTTTTAATGAAAGCCTTTCTGTGAGAATATTCAGACCTAGCGGTAAAAACTCAACATAGGCCATGATGCCAACAGCTCTGTTCACTAACTTCATTAAATGAAATAGTGTCCTTAACAATACGCCACTGAGGGCTTCTCAGAGACCTCCACTGGAAGGCAGAGGAGGAAAGACTTTAAGTGAGAGACTGTCACATTGCACTCCAACCTTCCTACAGAAAAGTATGTACATACCTTTCTTCTCCTTCTCCCTCTGCCCCAACTGAAATATATAGGTCTTCCTTTTATGGATGGAAAGGGGAAGGAAAGGGGAAGGAAAGG
>VZRE01018767.1:0-20701 GCA_013396775.1 Cephalopterus ornatus
CCATCCCTGGAGGTTTTTAAGATGAGACTTTTAAGATGAGTGCCATGGTCTAGTAACCACAGCGGTGTTGGATCGAGGGTTGGACTTGATGATCTCGGAGGTCTTTTCCAACCTAGTTGATTCTATGATTCTATGTTTCTGCAGTTGGGGAGGTAGTAGTAATGAATCTAGACAAAATCTGAAATTGCAGTCTTTTATTTTCCCTCAACTGATGAAACAGCTTCAAACTTTGACAGGTCCTCCTCCTACTTTTCCTTGAGAGTCAGTATCACTTCCATCTTATTTCAACTGAGCTTCATGCAACTGTTTTTAATTCAGATTTGTGCCACTGCCAAATGTCAGGAGAGACGAGTGATGGTTGTGTCTGCTTCTGATGAAAATGAGAGGTAGAGTTGAATGTCATCAGCCTACACTGTAGATCACATTACATCACAACTGCTCACAGCGGCAGCTGCAGAGATAATGAATAAAAAATAAGTGATCACGGGGAGCCTCATAGGGCTCTCTGCAACTGAGAACACCTCATGAAACGGAGGATGGCTTCCAGCAACCTTTAGGGAGATCTTTGACAAAAATGAGTGAAAAATCCTGTTGATGTTTAGGAATGGAATTTCCCAATCTAGCATTCCGAATGAACACCCCAGACCATGTGCTACTTGCTCACTTACTCTCTGGCCCCTCTGCCCCCACCAACCCCCACCCCCAGCCCCTGGCAGAACGGAGAGGAGAATTGGAGGCACAAAAAGGTAAAGATCACAGGTTGAGATAAGAACAGTTTACTAGAAACAGCAATGAAATAAGAAAATGAACAGCAACTACACCACCACTAATAGCACTGTGTACAAGACAACCATGGCTCACCACATGGAACCTGGTGCCACCTGATTGCACACCCTGCACACTCTGGCAAAACTGGAAAAACCCTACCCGCTTCCATCACCTCTGCACCTTCTGGAATGTTGGAAGGTGGTGTTGAATTACCTCAGGGTCCTGGCTGTGTCCCTCCTGGCTGCTGCAAAAATTGACCCTGTCCTCACCAGAACCAGGACAAGCCCACATGTTTTTGCTAGGTGCTGCAACTTCTGCCTGGGCAGCAGTGTCCAAAGCAATTTGTAAGCCAGAACAGGTATTGACTTTTGGGTGTTACTTTGTAGAGATCAGAAAACAATTACAATGGCTCTGTTTCAATGGTAATAGCCATTAAATTCTTAAATACTAAGAGTGTCAGACTTAGTAAGCTTACCTCTCTTTTCAGTGATATTTTCCCAAGGAAAACTGTTAAGTATCAGCTAGTAGTTGAGAAGCATGTAGAAGATCTTCGGAACAGAAATCATGTAAAGTTCTTCAGAGCATAAAACTACATTCTGAATAACACTAAAGATCCTCTTTTCAGAGGTGCCACCAACAGTGAGGTGAATTAATCCTCTCAAAGCAAAGTGGTGCCATCAGAAAAAGCATGTATGTTCTCACAAAGCTGTCTCGAAGCCTCAGCTAGACGTGGTGTTTGGATTTTGAATTTTGCAGCAAGGTTCAAAGGATCATGCTGTCAACTGGAAAAATTAGTATAGCAACATGGAGGTCTGTGACACAGTTTCTGATCCTCCTGTGCTCTGTTGAGGGCATGGGAAGAAAAGGCAGAGATGAAAATAATAGAAAAATCCTTTCAAGGACTCAGTACAACTTCTGAACAATTAGATTTAATTTCAGAATTTTTCTTGTTTGAAAGGCTATCACAATCTAAACTAGTCTCTCTTTTTTAAGTATTTGGTTGTCCTCCGGGATACCTAAGATATTTTATGATTTTTCCCCCCTATGATTTAAACAACAGTAGGTTTTGTAAGTTTCACTGGCCCATCTGCCTTCAGTATGCAGTGTGTGCATATCCTTTCCCACTAGGATGAGTCAGCCTGCTGCAGTAGGACCTAAAATATGACATGAACATGCAATAAAATTACATAAATGTGCAATGACTTCTAGAAATTTTCTCACTAAAAACTGTACACTCCCTAAAGCTCTTGGGATACTGCTAGACCTGAGAACTGCAGGCAGGGAATCCTGACACCACCGCTGGGTGGAACGACCTTGCAGAAATAATTTCAAAAGTCTACCAATCATCCCTTCTTTGCTGCCCATCTGATTTCTATACTGTGAACACAGCATCACCACATTCTGAATCTCCATCTTTATATCCATTGCTGGGCTTAGACATATACAAGTGTGTGAGATACATCAAGGCAAAATGAAGCAAACGGTATTCTCAGGAGGTGCGAAAGTAAATTGTCTTTCCAGAGGACTTCTCTGAGGAAAACAGGCAACTTAAGTTTTTTCTGGATGGGAAAAATATACAGAGAAGTTTGAAAACTCATCATTTCACAACTTTGCTTTTCACTTTGCTCTTTTCTCTCTACTTCTTTCTGGGACCACACCGCTTTGCCTCCAGAGTTATTCAGGACACAAAATGCATTAAAATGCTATAGCTTCCTTTTATTCTCATTTACAGATCCCTTATGTAAGAAATGGGAAAGAATAGGAAGGCCTTTACATGGTTCAAATGTATAAGATGGGGAAAATATGGGCTGTGGCATCATAAAACAAATGTAGGCAACCCAAAGAAGCTAAAGAAGGTGTGTGTCTCCTTTGTGCCAGGGTACCTGCAGAAGATAAAAATGTTGTAGAGAGGGATCTACGGATCTATTATCCATTGTGTTTTGTCAAGGGAGAACTTTTTATTTGGAGATTGTATGGTATCATGAACCAATGACAGATTTTATTATAAACGTCATTCGGTATCAACACAAGAATAGTTGTAGGAGATTTTTAAGTTCAGCTCCCAATTTTTGATTGCAGATTTAGCAAGTCTTCCCTTTGCCTGTCTCTTTGCCTTTTCCTTTCCTTTGATACGTACTTAACACTAAAAGTCGCTGTGTTATACGTAAAGAAAAACAGTGTTATGTTGGCATTACAGCAGATATGATATATGAAATAGCAGTTGACTTCTTAACACTGAAACTAGAGAAAGGTACACAGAAAATCCTGTATTCTTTGAAGCATAGGAAGTATACATACCTTTTCTTCTTGTACTTTTGAAGACATTTTTCCTTCAATTGCAGGCAAAATTTGCAATGGATAATAAACAGGATTCACATTCTCAGCACTCAGTCAATTAAAAGAAATACCAGTTGCATTCTGTGAATATTGCTGTGATGCCAAACCATCAGAGAAGTTGGCGAGTAGGAGGAGTGAAGGTGTGAGAATTGAAAAAATTCCTACTTGAGCTAACATGTTAGCTCAGCAGCAGGGAAGCTGGGACGCTCCCAGCTGCTGCAAAAACTGTGTGTATGTGATCCCTGGCACCACTAGTTGGGACAAGATGAATCACAAGTGCACTGGTAGCAAGCTACCATGTCACAACAGGCCAGATGGAGGTGGTTACTTGCCTGATTGATTACCTCTTGGGCTACCAAGGGATTTTCCAGCAGGCTAATGCCTTTGTGTTGGCACTAGGGTGCCTGGGAGCAGTGTGTGCTTGGGTCAGCACTGTGCAGGAATTGCTGCCTTTCTGGTGCATGGTCAGTGCAGAGGAAGAGGGAAGTAAGCTAGGAGCAAGGGGGAGTGGGTGACTACAATACACACCGAAATAACACACTTCCCATGCCTCCCTGATAGGTGCTGCTCTTAATGAATTTTCAGGCACATGATGAGTTAACAGGGGTAAGCAGCATTGAAACATCCTTTAGTTATACCCAGTCCTTTACAAAGGCTGATTGAAAAATGAAGGAACAGCAGGGGCAGGAGGGGGAGAACAAGGTGGGAGAGGGAGTGGAGGGGGAGCACAGCTCTATTTTTCAAGTGCTGAATACAAAACCTCTGCAACAGATGATTTTACATGCAAGCCTGTACCTAATCAGGGCAAAGATAAAGTGAGTGGAGTCAAATATTTGTCCTCTGCACAGAGCATATAGCCCCTTACCCTGCTCATCCAGCTTTCTCAACTTTGAGCTTTAGAATATAAACAGCCAATAAGTAAGGACAATAACTGTAGCTCCTGCTGAGAGCTAACTCTGCCCATCATGCATTTGCTGGGTCCTAATACAGGACAGTGAATAAAGCTTCATTACAGAACAATGGAGGTAGCTGCCAGAGACTACAGATTTGAATAAACAACAAATAAGCAACATCTGCTCCAGCATATGTGTATGGTAAAAAAAAAAATCACAAAATAAAAGAATTTGTAAATGCCAAAAGCAACACTAAACTGCCAGTGCTAGTGTAGAGTGAATTTTTAATTGCACATGCATACAGGCATGCTGTGGGTATTAGTCTCACATATGTCTGGTTGCTGCCAACCTGGGACTATAGATGAATTTAATTAAATAAGGATTATCCCTTCTCCCCAGTACAATTACTTATTTATAACAATGATAAAATTGCATAATAAGAAAAGATTGTAATATTTTTAAAAACAGAGCTAGCAAACACTCTTCTTTTCCTGTAAGTCATTCAGGAGTGTTTAGGGGTTTGAATGTCTTTTAAAATTAAGTCTCAGGATTCTGCCAAGAGAGAGGAAGAAAAAAGCCTTATCATAAAGTCTACTGCAGTTAAACAGCAAGAATCTACATTATAAAGAAATATAAAGAAGACTCACCACAGCCAGGGAATTGGCTTTCATGGGGAATGTAGAAAAATAAACAATTGGACTAAAATTGAGGCCAGGTTACACAGCCAAGGGACAATACCACTGGGACAAGTACTTTTATACCCATCTCTAATATTCTCTATCTAGGCAAAGCAATCTGTTCCTGTCTATCTCTATTTCTTCTCACATTGGGAACCTCACAGTTTCACTCAGGTGAGTTCTCATTTCGGCAAGGTCATATCAAGCTCTCACATCTTCATCATCACTCACATCCTTTCCAACAGAGCCCACAGTCAAATGAGAGTGGCCCCTTATGGTATCAGACACTCCGTGAGCCTTGAAAAAGAGGCAGCCTGTGCCCTAGGGAATTTGGAGGCCAAATACAAATTCAGGCATGCTCTGACAGAGGTGAGGTTTTCTTTGTGTAGGCTCCTGATGGACTCTATTTCCCACTCACTCGTATTTTGAGGACCCTGCCTATGGGCTTGAGCCACATTCTGCTGAATTTGATAGGAACCTTCTTAAAAGGTAGGTAAGCAAGTTGAAGCTACAAAAATACTTTTTTGGGTATGAAGGTGCATGCCATTCAATAGCAGCGGAAAAAAGAGAATGAAATTCTCTTTCAAGAGAATAGAATATGAAAAAAAGCCTGTAAAAAGAGCTGGAAACCTCCACTTTAAATTTAGGCCAAGCATCGATGACTTTAAAACAAAAAAAGAAAACGAGAGAGAGAGAGAGAGAAAGAGAGAGATCATGGTATTTAAACAAAACTCTAAAATAGTATTATGGTTCTGCAAAGGCATACACCTTACATAAATTCAGTTCACTTGTATGATTTTAGTTGACCACTTAACTGAATGACAGTTTTTCCAGAATCAAATCAAATAATTACCGTCTGCGTTTTCAGTCATGAAATTATGACTAAACATGTCATAAAAGAGTATTTCGGACATACTGGGTTTTTTTCCCCCTTGTCTTGTGATTGCTATACCTATACAACCTGTTAAATCCTCTAGCTAAGGCCCTCCATAATTAAATAGTGCAGTCATTTTTTAGAAATGGACAAAGAAAAGAAAAAAACATTTGTGTCTATGTTGTTACATTTTGAATTCTTTCCCCACTGGGCTATGTCCACATTCTCTTTTTTTTTAATTTATCACTGAATGTTTATCCAAATGGTGTTTTTCATTGCACCAGTGCTCGGGAATTGCTGTTCTGTAGATACTGTTATGAGCACATACAGCTCTGACAGAATGCCATAGGTACGCAAGCTATTACATTGTTAAACATCACACTACCACCACCAATCCCTCAGCAAAACAGCAAATATGTTTATAGATAATTTGAATACACAAATAAATGCTTCAAAACTGAGGAATTAATTATTCTGTTCCATCACCTTCACTGAGCTCTAGGATTAACCCAGGAAACCCCACACATTTTGATAAAGACACTGGCCTCACTGAAGTCAGTAGGACATATGCCTCTACCTTCAACAGGCTCACAATTTCACTCCTGCAAATACAGCTGTCACTCTAGTCAATGGTGCCTCTGAATGCCCAGCACCAGTGGATATCTGAGGGTTTTTTTTAGATACCTGTGTAGGAACTTGGGTTGCTATATTATTTGTGCTGGCTCCACGGAAGTAATATAACATAGTTCACATAAGGTGAGGGCTCACCAAACTTCCAGCTTTCTCCCTTGCTATCTGCTACTTGCTACTTATTAGTTCTTTCACATTAAACTTATGCCCCATTTTAAAAAACCTAAGCCCTGCCAGTTCTGCTCTAAGAACTGCATAGGAAAGGTCTCTAGGGAGCAAGGAAAGGTATATACTGCTTTGGAGACTGAAGAGCCGTTTCCCCAATATCGCCGTCCCTGAGAGCAAATGTTTCTCAGGATCCAAACTCTCAAATTGCCCCAGATGACAGTGTAACATCTGGTCCAGTAGCTTTGCTGTTAATTCTTTCATAGGCTCCTCAAATAACTTTCTAACACATGATTCATTGCTACGTCAGCTCATGTGGTGGTGGCTATGTGATACAGTAAACACAGATGATGGAGTAGAGGCCATGCTGCTACCAGAAAGTTCTGGTTGAATGGTCCTGTTTGAGTTGGGTACAGAATGGCTGCAGAGCTACTATCTCCAGTTTCCTGGCTGACTTATCTCCAAGGGATCTGAGAGTTAGTGTATAAGGGGTCATCTGAGCCTGGCAAATAATTCACCGAGCAGGAGCACACATTTAGTGTTGCTTGGTTTACCAAAAAGAGTAGAAAGAGGTCTGCTTAAAGCATCAAACAGGGACCACACACTCAAAGTTGCGCATGTGAGATACTGTTTTCATGTGCACTCGTGTCTCCTTGACAAGCTAAGTATATTTTACAGCCCTATGATTTATCAAGTTGTATTATCTAGACTGTCATGTCTAGAATGATGCATTCAAATGCCAGAGGTGATAGGAGCAGAGAGGGAAAATGTATTGTTAGGTGAACTTTAGAAGCAGCTACATGGAAACAGTGTTTTAAAAATAAAAATGGGCAAATCGTTTCTTAACACTCAACTGAAGTGGTGTTAGGAGCATTTCCACATAGAGTTTCACCCTCAAAACTGAAAAGGAAGAGAGGAGGAAAAATTCTTATTGATGGTAATGATTTTTAATGTACACCTTATGAGGGGAGTTAAGAGTAAAAACACAAAACAAAAAAATTCTGCATGTTTGAAAATGAAAACATAAAATCTTTCAGATTGTTCCCTTTTTGTTGTCTCCTGTTTAAAGTAGTGTCAGAACCTTTCCAAGCCTTGCTCAAAGTAATCAATATACAAAATGTTGTAATACACTAACAATTTTATTTGAACAGCCTCAGAGAAATATCCTTAGGGAAAAAAATATGACTATGCAGAAGTAACCCAAGGAAATATTCTTGCCAAAGAGTGTATGTACAGTCAGATTTTTTTTTTCCTTTAGGAATGAAGACCCATTTGACCTTTTCATAGTATCAATGAGAACATCATGTCATGGTGCTGCATAAACTCCTTCAGAAGAAATAAAAAATTTAAGAGAAGAGGGGATCTGTTAGATACAAATAACACATGAACATTGATGTTGGGTGTGTTCTCCATGCACTCTGTAGCTTAAGGGGATCTCTAATTCTCTCTTTGTCAAAGGCTAGAAGAGTACAAGAGAAGGATTATTGTGTATGTGCCTGTTATTCTGTTCCCCACACATCTCCACAGCCAGACTACTAATTTAGGTGGCCCCATGGTTTCAGACAATACATGGCCTTAATTTAATGACATGGTAGAGAATACTTAGAAGTTAAACAATATATACCCCATCTAATTTGGCCATACAGCTTTCAACAAATTGTCTTAGACATTTAACTGGGCAGTTTATGATCACCCATGTTTACTGCTCTGTTAAATGTCCTCCCTTTTGTGTGAGCCTCTAGTCACAGAGCTGCAAGTCCAGCATGCTAAGCACTTTACAAAGACATACGGGCTGCTCTGGGACTATAAATTTGCAGTGCTGGAGATCTCTTAAATACACTCTAATTCCCACTGAGGTTGATAATCAGGTTTGTGCTCTGATTCTTGAATCAGCTCTACTGAGAGAAAGGCTGTACCAAACCCATCACAGAAAAGTACACCTTTGGAAGGACTTGAAAAGATAAATATCCTTTCCTCAAAAAGAATGCCACCACATTAACCTAAATTTTCCCAATGCTTTAAGAAATGGAAAACCTTTTTAAGCCTCCCACCTTTTCCAGTCACTTGCTGCTTCCTCCCTTGCCTTCTCTTCCCTTCCTTCACTCCATGTACCATATGTTTTCAGGGGTCTGCCAACCATCCCATTTCTCCTCCTTTCCTTGACTCTTAGAGTAGAGCCTAGTTTTTGGACTTCTTCCTTTTCCTCATTCTTGAAGGATGGCTGGAAGGGGAAGAGTATTCCTGTTGGTGTCCCAGTTGAGTCTGTATGATTGGAGAGTATTCTACCATAGCCCTTTTTCTACATCAGTATGTCCAGAAAAACTGCTGCTCAAAAACAACTCTAGATGTAAGAAGGGGACTGACAAGTATCCTGGTCTCTACCAGTCTCATTTTAACAACCCACTATTGTTAAAACATACAGAGAGCTGAGTCACATGGACTTTGCAGACATGCAAAAGTACCTTACATGAGAGTAAGATAAACACCAAGGTTGTTCTGGTTTTAGTATGCTCAGCTTACAGAGTGATAGACTATTTCAAACACTGCTATGAAGTAAGGCTAATTTTCTAATCCAGTTTTCTGAAACAACACACCAGGAAATGAGCTTGGGGAGGGGCAGGGGGGAATATAGGAAAAAAGAGATAAACCCTGGTTAATGACTGGACCTGTAAAAATATCCTTTACCATATATGTTCCTTTACCACTGTTCCTGCAACTTCCTTCTGTTAACAAAACCAACACCAAGTGCTGCATAAAAACATTGGCATCTTACACTATCAATTCAATCATACTGTTTGAAAGAATTCACCTCAGTAACTTTAGTGGCAACTTCTTTGACAGTATCGTAACACAAAGACAATTTAAAATAATCAACTCCCCGACAAGTAGTGTAAATTTTACTGGTTTTCCCCAAAATTCTGCTGCATGATGTTTGTTGAAATAGTTTTTTCTAGCTATCATTCTGAAAAAGAGAACCTAAACTTATACCGTAAATAGGATGGAGATGACCCTGAGATAAGCTCAATTGGTTGGAGCATGGTGCTAATAACACCAAGGTTGTGCATTTGATCCTTGTATGGGCCATTCACTTCAGAGTTGGACTCGATGATCCTTATGCATCCCTTTCAACTCAGAATATTCTGTGAAATACATTGCTAGCAAAATACACAAAAATTCACTTTAGCTCTTCTACTTCAAATGAGTCTGGCAGCTTGCAGTTTAGGTCAGCCAATTCTTTGAGCATGTGGGCCACAAGCAAAGTTGGCTCCTTTCTTGGCCTGTCTTTGGCAGGCACCTCACATGCAGGAGAAAGGTGAGGCTGTTTTGCAACCAGGTGCAATGAAGCCCACGCTTTCTCTGATGGCATTAGCGGACACTGGCAGGTAGGATATGCTGAGGCACTTTTGTTTCCAGGGGTTTGCTCCTGGGTCAGACAGCCCGATGTAACACATGCAGAAATGTGTGCCTGGACTGTGCACCCCCTCAGCAATATCTCCACAAGAACAGGATTGCTCTTTCCTGCTCTGCAAGTTGGCTTTCCAAGTGCCAGCAAGCCCTGTTTCAATAGCATTGTCTAACGAGAAGCCCTATACAGGATCTAACTTATTCTTCTCCACTTCACTTGTGTGATCACAGGTCTGATCTTTGCAGCATCCAGCAGACTAGTCTTATCCCTGCCAGTGTCCTGTGCTTTGGTCTGTTGAGTGTTGACATCAGTCAACAAAGATGTGAGGGCACTGAATACATGGTCAAGTACTTCCAGTAGTCAAAAATGTTCTTGAGTTTGGCATCATGGGAGGCAACATGGTTATTAAAAAGCATAATTTTAAATAATCAAGTACAATGATTATTCAAGCTTATTATTGCCAAGACACGTACTAAGTACTTCATTTAAAAGTGGCTGCATTTTTACATTTGCTTCCAGAGGACCCGTTCAAATTACACAGAGACATCATTGCATAGTTCATTATATTAGACAAACACACAAGGCTGAATTCCTTGGGTCAAGTGCAGCTGCATATTGCTCTGTGTGAATAATGGTTACAGAATTCAGCCTGGAATTCTCCAGTTGTCTGGGCCAGACTTGGATGCCATTTTTGAGGACTTATTAAAACTCATGTGAATAAAGTTATTTAGATCTGACCTCAAATGTTTACAGCTGGCAGCTTTCCAAGATAGCTGCAAAATGCAGTCATTAACTGATAAAAATTGACAGCAGAAGCTATAGTCTCATTTTCATTGGAGCACAAAGCAAATAACTTATCCCCCGGAAAGTCACAGCTGATGTTACATAAAGGTTCCCAGATTTTTTTCATTGTACTAACCTCCTGTAATTTCTGAGCCATTTTTTTCCATGGTACAGTGTATAAAGAGAAGACAATAAAGTTTTTTCTAAGGGATCTTGGAGATCTCCTTCACTACAGTACTATGAAGTCATTTATACAAAGAAACACAACATATTTGCTTGCACGTTGTGTCAGTACCTATCCTGAGGCAATGAATATGCCACCAGAACTCCTCCTTCCTTGAGAGATTTATTGAGCACAGTAGATGGCAAAATGTTAACTTTCTTGGCTGTCATTTCTCTTAGAGAGCAGCCACATTTTCTCTATGCAGTCTGCATGCAGGCTGTTGGTAAAGCTCCTTCACTGACAATTAGACAACAATGGGATATTTAACATGGATCTGAGTTGGTCCATAGTATCAAGGACAAATATCATGACATATAATTTCTGATAGTTACTATATTTCAAAAATACTCCCCTTTGGTTTTGCCCAAGACATTGCCTGGTTTTTAACACTGGAGGAAAATTTTGCCACTGTTTAAAAAAAGTTTTCACTTGATATTGTTTAGAATTATCTGATCTATCAGTACTTGTGTTGTATACTTTCCATTTGCTTAAGTTTGGGGTTTCAAAGTTAATAATTTTTCATTTTGTACATCCACTGGGCTACCACATGCTCTCCATGTAAAGCATATTTTATCCTCAGTATTTCATCTGTCTCCCACTACATCAGGCCATAAACATGCCAAGTGCTAATCTCCTTTGTCTGATAGCAGTCCAGTCAGTTTTTTTGGTTTGAACCAGAACAAAATTTGCTGCAATTTGAAATTTGTTTTTCCCACTGCTTAGCTTTTGTAAATTATTTCAAAGAACTTGAGACACCTAATGAACAAATCAAACAAGGGAAATTATAAATGAACTACATAAAAATAAACCCCTCACTCATGTGCAGTGTAATAAATACTCAAATCATGAAGAAATTATGTCAGGGACTATTTCCTTGGGTTGGATGGGACCTCAAAGATCATCTAATTCCAACCTCCCTGCCCTGGGCAGGGAGACTTCACTAGGTCAGGTTGCTCAAATCCCCATTCAACCTGGCCTGAAACACTTCCAGGGATGGGGCATCCACAGCTTCTCTGGGCAACCCGTTCCCATGCCTCACCACTCCCTGAGTAAAGAATTTCTCTCTAACATCTAATCTAAACCTGCTCTTTCATTTTGAAGCCATTCTCCCTTGTCCTGTCACTCTCCATGTTTCTTGTAGGCTCCCTTAAAGTACTGAAAGGTTGCAATCAGGTCACTCTGAAGCCTTCTCTTCTCCAGGCTGAACAATACCAATTCTATTAGCCTTAGATCATCTTGGTGGCCCTCCTCTGGACTCTTTCCAACAGGTCTTTTCTGTGCCAGGGACTCCAGCACTGGGTGCAGTACTCTAGGTAGGGTCTCACCAGAGTGGAGTAGAGGGGGAATATCACCTCCCTCGATCTGCATAGTTACAGAAAGTTTTTTGTATTTTATTCCCTTTTACAACACTGTTTTGGAAGGACTGTCTCTTAAAGTATGAATTTCTGCCCCCCTCTTCTAGAGCCAGGAGGAGAAGGGGATAAAAAAAACCATCCAGGTGGGGAACAGAAACTCCTTCTGTCCCCTAGACCGCATGGGTGTGCCTAGAGAGTCTGTGTGGCACTGTTCTTTGCCTTGGCCACAGCCACTGCTGCTGGCACTCTCAGACCTGCCAGACCTGCTACTCTCACAGAGCCCGGACCCACTGCCTGAATCACCACCACTTGCTCTCCACTGCAGCTGAGGAGAAAACAAAAGTGAAACGGTCTGCTGCCGCCACACAGAACCACCACTGGCCTGTGCTGGGACCGCTGAACTGCCATTGCCTGGCAGCTAGCCAAGTCAAGTAGTGCGACACCAGTGCTGTAGGTAACACGTGGCAGAGAACAAAGAGGTTCTGAAATAACACCACTGTTACAGTGAAGACCTGAACTTGACCAGGTGACACAGCACAGGCAGTTTAATAATATAACTTCTTGTGAACAACACAGTTTTCCTAGGTCTTTGCTTTTGTCCTGCTTCCCATTGATTTCTTTTGCTTAGTTGGGCAGAGGCAGGGTGGTTGACTGGGAGGACCCTCCACTATTTCTTTCTCCCCTTTGTTCCTTGGAGGGCCACATGGGGCGGTGAACTCCCCTCTTTCTGTGTAACCTGTTTCGTTTGTATCTTTGTGGTTGTGGCTGTTTCCTTGTCAGTGAACTCCTATTTTTTCAGTTATACCTCCTTGCATTTTGTCTCTCTATCGATGGGAAACAAAAAGAGGAGGGAGTTTGTTTTGTTGGAGTTCTTGCCCAAATATTTGTCTTTAAACTAAGACAACCTGCTGGCCACACTGCTTTTGATGCAGCCCAGAATACATTTGGCCTTCTAGGCTGCAAGCGCATATTGCAGGCTCATGTCCAGTCTCTCATCCACCAGCACCCCCTAGTCCTTCTCAGCAAGGCTGTTCTTGATTTGTTCATCCCGCACCCTATATTGATACTGGGGGTTGCCCCAACCCACGTGCAGCATCTTGCATTCGGTCTTATTAAACTACGTGGGCCCACTGCTTGGGCTTGTCCAGGTCTCTCTGGATGACAACCTGTCCTTCAGGTATGTCAACCACACCACTCATCTTGGTGTGATAAGCAAATTTACTGAGGGTGCACTCAGTCCCAAAGTCTGCTGGGACTCTGAGCCACTGACTCTTTGCATGTGACCATCCAACCAATTTCTAATCCATTTAAGAGTCTTCTCATCAAATCCATCCCGATCTACTCACATTGATTACCTCTGATCCCTCTTTCCCTCTCTCTCAGGAGTTACAGAGAGAGAAATAAGTGAGAGCTGAGAAGCCTGTTTGATATGTCAGTTTACTGTAAATATTGAAATGTGCTCTATAAAAAGAGAGAAAGAGAAAAACATATTTTCCACAATGCTTTGACATTTCTGTTTCACTTCTCATTCCATCCATACTGTTTCCTTGGTGCAAATTCTAAATGGGAATGCATGGGTTACATGAGAGATCCTGCTTCACTGAGCATCTTAAGTAAACAGAAGATTTCAAGAGTCATCTGGCTAACTGTGCCTCCAACTTTTAGGATATGATGTTAAAATGGGACTTTTCAGATGGATGATATCATAGCAGATTAATAATCTATTTTAATGCAAATATATCTTTATGGTGAAGACCTTGTATTCATTTCTTAACAGCAAAATATACAAAACAAGAACTAAAAGCATCTAAGTGAATAAAAATCATGACTTTGTGCTTTAAATGGTGCGATTTTTTTGTACTACTCATCTATGTCTTAGGACATAGGGATTTTTGGGTCTAATGCAAAGGTTCTGGCAGCTCTAGTCACAAGAAGTTCATATCTTGTCATCTGCTCTGCACATTGTCCTGTAGCAGGGTTCCTGTGCCCACCAAGGCTAAAGAGGAGCATAGGCCCATGTCAGGCCTGGCTGAATTCAATATCCTCTGTATTGGCTTACATCACCAGTGATGGTGGGTACATTATAGTGAAGTGGCTGAGTCAATGTACCCACATAATTCTGCAGCCTCTGCGACACCAAGAACAGTCTCAGGTTGTGGGGTAGGTCTTATAGAGGACATGCAGTTTTGTTTTAAAATGCCACAAGCTGGGAGCTTCAGCACAGAAATCAGTCCACAGCTAAGTAGAGCTACACAGTACTTAGTCATATTAGGAAGCATCATTACCACAAAAGGGATGTATGACGTTCCTCACGGTCTCCTAAATACATGTCCTGTTTTCATTAATTTTCTTTCATAACCATATTCTTCCCTACCTTCTAAGTTCTCACATGATTTATGGCTAAACTTCTCCTTTTGCCAAAATATTTCTCCTTACCATATAGGTTTGGCTTCTCAATGTCCATCTGCTGCTTCTGAGCTTCCAAAAAGATTTGGACATCGAACCCTTTTGCTACAGAAGCACCACTGAGGAACCGAGGAGGGATTTTTGTGCAGATATCAGGTTCTTCTGTACCAAACCCCAAATTAAGCAGAATCTCCACTGGATCCTTTTCCCAGAACACCAGCCATTCAGTGATGCTGTGGTGAAAACATCAGGATTATTTACATTACTGTCTTGGTACAACCTTTCTCTTGCAGCAGCTATCATATGGTCTTGTTTTTAATAAGTAGCTATCTTCCCTTCTTTTCCCCTCCTGTGGGGACTACTTCTTAAGTGAAAGTAGTCATTTTGGGTTACATTGCTAGAAGATTAATATACATTCCTCTCCCCAAAGGAATCTGGTGGCATTACATCAAGATAGCTTAGCAAGTAAAACATTAATAAAGAGTGTAGGTTCACAGCTCTGCAGGTTCCTTTCTCTCTAGACACAACATAGACAAGGCATGCTGCAGCTGCCATAAGAACTCACAGCCTTTTATCTTTAAGGGGATTCAAATCCCACTGCAGTTTTGATTTTTGCACTAGTGCGAATGCATTGGAGATCAGATACATGTTATTGTAAAGGTTATTTTGCTCTTGTTCAAATAAATCAGTACATGACTTTTACAAACTGAGACCTTGACTGCTTATTTAAAATTTGTTGATCCCTGGATGAACTAACACCTGCTATTACTCACTGGAAATACATGGATCTAACTAACCTCTTGGGTGCAGCAGTGAGCATGAGCAAGTGGGAAGAGCTGAGATTCTTGCATCTTGACATAGCTGGACTTTTTGAAAACTCTTGCAGGGACCTGGTTGGTAAAAAAGAAAATGTGAAATGCGTTTACTTATGTACTCCTCTGGGATGTCATTATGTTTTTTTCCTAGGGTAAACATTTGCATTTTGTCTTGGTTTATAATGATACATAATAGCAATGCCTTAGAAGAGGAGCTGACGTGAGTGTGACAATATGCTTATTCTCAAGAACAGTATGTTACAGAAGGTGTGAGATTGTAGGTGTGAGGTACCAGTTAATTATAAAGGTGGCAGAATGGCTCACTTTTGACAGATGGTGAATCTTTGGGGAATCTTTAGAGAGCATGGTTTCTCTAGCCACCTACTTCAAAAGATATAATCTCTCATAACAAAGTTTTGGAGAGACAAGCCACAATGAGTTGCAACAGCAGGAGTGGCACCTGAGAATGATTCTCTGCTTCATTTCTTATTGTGTCTGTATTTGTTAATCTGAAGAGAAATAACACTTTTTCAAAGTGCTCACACTGCAAAAGGAATATCCCGCAGCACGGTAGTCTTTCTCAACAGGTTTTGTCATGCCTAACTTGAATTTTACTTATCAAGATCAGTAGCAAATGTTTATATACAGTGGAAACATTATATCGATAATTTTTTTATCATTGCAGGTTATCCATCAACTCATATCTTAAACAGGCCTAGATATCAGTTTGAGAGAAGGAAACTGCAAAGAAGAATTAAAAATAATTTGGGGTTGTTTTACCTTTATTTCCCCTCAAAATGGAAATCTTTCAAACTAGAGAAAAGACTAAAGCACTGATTTCATTAAATAAGGAAACACTTTAGACTGAGTGACAAAGTTGCAGAACAATATCACTGTGGGAAGATCAAGTCATAGTTGAGCTAGGTTAGTCACAGAATAATGCAACACATGCTGATAAGAAAGGAAAGACAGGTGCCCTTACATTTCATAAACCAATAGCAGTACACTCTAAGCCCCTGCTATTTAAATGTAGGCACTATGAATTGGGTTCCACCATCTGCTGCAGAACCATTGAAGATATACATAGAGCAAATATGATTAAAATGAATTTTAATCCCTGGGTTTTTTAACTAAAACCCCACACAATTAAAATATATTATTTTAAATTTTCATTCCAAAATGTGTTGGTATGATTTTTTTTTGGTATATAACAGTTTTTCAAGTGTATTAGAAATTTTGTCAATGTTTGTGAATATTGATTTCTCTGGGCTTAGCACCAGGCACTAAATGTGTTTGAAAGTAGTGACAGTTGCAGAATACTTGCAAGAGTTTCTGGAGGAGGAAATATATTTCATAAAACTATAACACTGTTTACTAGATTCCAAGTGTGCTATACTTGTGAGCTGTATTTGATTATTTACTGAGGAGGAGAATGGAATAAATCAGATGCAAATACACTGTGCCTGTCATTGTCACTTCCCCTCCTAACACCAAAATAACAGTCTTGTTGATCCTCTGAAAGCTAGGGTAACATTTGCCTATGAGCAGCAGTAGATATACTTTGAATGCCACAAAAAAAATGTTGGGAGGGTTTGGTCTATAAAAATAAATAGAAGAGAAAAGGTTTTAAAGTTTTCTCATCTATTTAACAAAATTGTGTCAATAAAGAAGGAGTAAACCTCCTCTCACCTTCTCTGTTGTATTATTCTTCTGCTTGTAAATTCGAGCATGAGTTCCTTCTGGCTTACTCAGTAAAAGGATATCCATCCAAATTGAAAATATAAAGGTTACTGACATCCTGTAGTAACACAAATCAGACTTTCTAGCAGCAAACTGAGCATAATTTGAATAAGAATCATCTACTTGTTGTATACCATTTCTTACTCATGTGCCAACAGAAGCTGTAGATTCACTATAAAATTAGATTAGACAGTGAGTTAATAAGTACATATTCCTCTCTGCAAGAGAACATTATACCACAGAGTGGCTGCTCATGTGATTTCCTCAATATCTCACATTGCCAGGACTGAATAAACACAAATGCTACCAAATAAAAACCTAGCACTGTGGAACGTTGGTTAGGGTGTTCAGTAAAAAATTTAATGACTTTAAAGATGTTGTGTTTGTAGGCAGTAGCAGGTCACCAAAAAAACCAAATGGCAGAACATAATAGGTTACCCCAAGTTGGGTAAGAGGCAGTAGCTGGTGTGGCTATACTGTAAAACCAGGCAAACACAAGGTGTGACACCTTAAGTGGCTTTTGTTGTATGTTAGAGTAAGTTGAATTGTCCTGTACTTCTGTGAGTCAAAAGTATGCCCATAACTAAGCCATCCAACCTGTTAAGTGGAGAAATATGCAGGAGCCCATGTCTATCTCATGACTTGGATAAACTTTGCATCTTCAAGTAGTGCAACACAGGTCATTTCACTCATGGTTAGAGTCTTCTTTCTCTAATGAGAACACTCTCATGAGAAGTTTCTCATTAAAGCGGTTGACATTTATTAGAGTATTTTTCTCCCTATTTAAGAGGTCACAGAAATAGTAATGGGGAGGGTGTAGTATTTACATTTCCAGATCTGTCTGAGTATTTTGTTCCCAACACTTGAAACACTGAATCTCATTGCCAAACTGGAAAATACTTCAGGGGAAATAATGCCCTTTAGAAATCTATCAGAAAACCTTATGAAAACAAACAAACAAGAAATGCTTTGTAAATTTAGACATGTAAGTATATATTTGCTTATGAATAATAAATTTTGCTAAGCAAAATGTGGCCTCTGATATTTGAGGGAAATTGGCCATTTTAGCCTCAGTAATCTCTAACAGGAGACAAGATTAAATCACATACTGTTGAACTGCATCCTTTACTTGTAAATCCAATAAAGAAAAAGTGTAGATATTGAAACACTGCTAAATAATATTCTGGACTTCCAAAATATTCTTCTGTGGACATGAAGAGCTATGAATTGATTTGAGCTTATGACTCCTTTCCTAAAAAAAAACAAACAAACCACTGTCTGAATTCGCTAAGTTCAGCAGATCAGGAAAGTAGGTGAGAATATGCAAAAAGTTCTGTGTTCAGGTCAGGCAGAATTACAGTCACTTCATGAAAGAATCTTCTCATCTTCTAAATGAAGTAAAAAGTGTGCAGCTTATCCATGAATATCACATTCTCCCAATAGCTCCCCCCAGCCTAGAGGTCTGTGGTGCTTGATATTTTATAATTAAACAGTCCTTATTAGAAATGATGAATGATGTTCTGATGTTCTGTCTTACCTGCCTGCTCTTGGCCTTGCAGCTTATCCCCACTTGTAGATAGACTGTAAGATAAAACCTCAAAAAAAAAAGACCAAAAAAATATTAAATTCCGCAAAAGAACAGTTTCTGTGTCCTAAGAAGAGACAAGGTCAGGGAGGCAATCTGATGGGCAGGCACAGCACAGGTCACTCATGACATATGAGGATGGCTTGTAGAAAAACAGATCCATAAGCTCAACTTTCCTGCCTGTAAGCATCACCTACTTTTCCCTCAGTATATATTGGCCTCTGTTAAGTGTTGAGATTCAAATCTTTAGTTTATGCTTAAGGCAAAGACTATGAAATTTTAGCATTCTGCATGAGTGAAATCTGTCATTTCTGAACTTAAATGTTACTAAGAATTTAATTAAATCAGCTTATCTGAGCCAGGAGTGAGTAGAATGGAAGGAAAAGCCTTTTCAGCAGATTGTGGAGGAGGCAGATGTGTGATGGTTCTCAGCTGATCCATGTCTGCATGGTGACGTGGTAATTAATAATGAAACCTGCAATAATGGCTAGCTACGTATGAGTTTGCCTGACTTGGCTTTACCCTAATATTGGAAAATGTTGCTGCGACTGTAATATAAGACTACTGCTATTTTTTTGCTCCTCACTTCACTTTCAAACATCACTCCTAAGTCTGCATCTTTTTTGGTTGTTCTTTGTTTGTTTGTACACTTAAGCTGCATTTCCTTTAGCAGTGAATGCATGAAGTCATACTGAAGAGTTCATGCAAAATACCAGTCTTTCAGACTTTGTTTTTATCTGAAAGTAGTACAGAAGTTAAAAAAAATCTCAGTTTTGGTGAACAAAATACATTTGATTTTAAGTTCAAGGTTAAACTATATTTCCCTATAGTAGTACATTGTCTCATGGGGTTGTGGGCATATGAAACCACAGTTTGTGCTATAAATCATGCTTGTACAGCAGGCTACATCTCCTCTGGGGCACACAGCATTGTGAAATTCCTGTGATGAAGGAGATAACTTGATCAGAAAGTGATCCAGACACATGATGGGAAATTCTATCCTTCAAAGAATAGCCTAGAAATTAATAGAGCACTGAGATATATTTCTTATGAAGCACTGGGTCCTAAGCAAGACGTGTCATTTCAAACCAAATATTTGTGAAAAAGCATTTTGATGTAGATCAACAAAATATAAAGCTCATTCTTTGGTTGAAATCATCCAAAGTAGAATATTTTGTTCTGAATTTTCAGGGGTCAGAATTTCCCTACTGTGAGACACTAGGTAATTATATTAATTACTAGCTCGGACCAACTCAAGTGTGTGTGTGGTGGGGGGGAAGGGACAGGTTGAATTTCACAGAAGTGAGGTGATGCCCTATCCCACATCCCAGCCCCTGTAGACACCAGGCAACTCCTAAGCACCTGTCAGTCAAAGGCAGCCCAGGAGCTGTGCCCACATTCCAACTCGGAGCCCCTGACCCAGCCCAGGATTGCCTGGCACACCAGAAGTCCCAGCTGGGGGCAGGGACAAAGCAAATGAAAGCAGCAACTTGTACTCTCCGTGCTTGTTCAAACCCTGCCACCAAGACAGGTGGAAGCTGGACTCTCACAGGACTCCAGTGGTGCCTGTAATTTCCTCTTTTACTCTCTCTTTCTTTACTTCTTCTTCTAATCTCCTTTCTTAATATTTTGGGTAGCTTGAGAGTGAACAGTTTGGATTTTGCTAAGTTGTATGGGTTAGCATGTGCTAAGTCAATGCTTTGTGGAATGTGGAATGTTACCCTTTAAACTTTTGCCAAGTACTCTTATTTTCTAAAGTATTGTAGATACTATATTCCCTACTAGAAAAATCAAATGACAAATATTAAGATAATAAACTGACACAAACTTACAGAACATAAGAATGTAACCAGTGATGAATATTTTCTTCTACAGAGTCTTCTAAAAATAAAAGTAGAGCCCTTTGGAAGACTATTGCCAGATCAGTTTATAACAATTAACCACCATATTGTATGGCTTCATTTTTGGTGAATCCAGGAACGGATAAGAAATATTGACAGAAGAAGCTAGTAATTTCCTTTTGTAGTGGTTTTGATTCTAGGCC
>VZRE01018782.1:0-10190 GCA_013396775.1 Cephalopterus ornatus
CCCGATCGATTCTATGATTCTATGATTCTCTCTTTGGGTTTTTTTTACCTACCTAGTAAGTCACCACTCATCTGGTATCTCAAAAATCAATACCTCAGTAAAGCTGGTACTGCTGCACACGTCACTCCCCAGGTGGAGATGTGCGGGGGGAAAAATACTAGAATACTGTTTTATGTATCAGGATAAAATGATGAGGAAGAGAGCCAGATAACCTCAAAATCTGAAAAGTAGAACATCCCAGCTTTAGTTCAATTTTTGCATCTGTACCAAGGTTTTCTACAGAATTGTTCCTTACTAAATGGAATTATTATCTCTCACTCAGAACACTCCTAAGATGCCTCCAGGCGAGTCCTGCCTTCTCCACAAATGGATCTGAAGTTGCACTTGCATGTACAGTGCAGTATTCTTTCGTTTTAAGGTCTGAAATTTGCCAAATACAATGTTCTTGAACAACCCAACTGTATGACTTGTTGGATACTATTACCTTTTATTAAAGATTTTACTTGTAGAAATGGTGACTATAATTCTGTACACCCAATGAGAATAATGTCATTAACTGGTAAGAGCAAGTATCTGCTATCAGGCAAGATAGCTAAATATAGAGGCCAGAATATCTGTAATCTACTTCCTAAATGCAAAACAACAAAAAACCCCTTCCTCATTTGTGGAAAAAGGATATATTAATTAAGAAACATGAAAAAAGGCAGTTTTTAATTTTTAAGAGTGAAAATCTTACACAAGTGTAAACTGAACTTACTGGTCTGTTAGCACTAGTTCTTAAAATCATGTTCGGTACAATAATTTTATTTACTGTTAGTTTAAACCTGATTAACCACAAAAATGTACTGGTTTCTAGCAATGTTAAAATTTTGTATTTGACAGAAGACATCTTTTTTTTGATTGCCATATTCTGATGGAATTTTACTGGGATTTTTTTGTTTAATAAACTAGACTTGAATTTATTTCAGAAAAAAGATTGAAAAGTCTTAAACTTTCAAAAATAACTAACGACATTTGGAGGCTCTCATTCATACCTATAATCTAATAATTCTTATCTCTAATCTTGTCAGGTTAAAATTTAATTGGCATGTTACAATTGCAGGCATGATAAAAGTTTAAAACAAAATAACTTTTTTTACAGAGAAGACAAATGTATGCATTATCTTACCTGTCTCTTGTTGCTTTTGCAAGTTTGTCTTCTGATTTCTTGTCGTGAGTCTCTAAACCCAGCATGAAACTGCCCCTTCCAAGCTGAGCTTCTGACTGTTCTAATTTTTCAGACAAATCAAAGACTTGGCCAGTGGTGTAGTCGGCATTCTTAGGAGAAAGAAGGCAATGAACATACTGAATTCTAAGCTGTACATTCAAGCCTTTATAGACAAAATAAGCAAAATCTGAAAAGAGCTTTTAAGACGGTAGAACTGCATATTTTAACCTATATCTGCAACTGAAGTGATGCAGAACACGAGCAGCATATGAGTGGTGGTTGAGAGAACAGAAGCTAAACCTCAGATAAATTCTCAATCCCTAAAGCCTGGAATGGGCACTCTTTATTACTTTCAACCCATGCCCTAAGTTATGAAAGAATAAGTAAAACTCAGTTGGTTCTGTCCAAGAGAAAAGGTATGAAACTGTGTTCTACAGAAGGACGGTTTTGATGCTGTTACGCCAAAGGTCTACCCGCAGTATTTCGGTTGCAATCTTGTTTTAACAGTCTCATTGACTGCGTTTTTAAAAAATGTTTACTTATTAAACACCATTATTTTAAAGCATACTATAAATTTCAGTGCTGTATAGAGATACAAGGTTAAAAGGTGTTTAAGACAAAATTTGAGTGTATAGAGAGAACTCAGTTAAATAAAATCTAAGTTATTCCCACCTTCTACAGAGCAGATACGAGGAATGTTTCAGTATTTATGATTAGGAAAAACTCACTTTCTTGTATAATCTGATAGATTCTTAATGTGGGATCTATATTTATCAGTGTCCTACTAAGCATTTTAAAGTAGAGGGTCTTGCTTTTAGCACTCTTCAGTGAATAAATGCACATGACAACATACTAAGGTACTTACAGTAAGTAAACTAGAAGAACTGAGAGTGTTCACCCAGTACTTGTTCCACAAAAGCTCAAGCAATTTACGATCCAAAGATGATTTAAAGTACGAGACTTCTAAAGCATAATACCTTCAAAAACAAACATGCAAACAAAATAAGCAAAATAAGCTTAAGACAAAATATGTCCTTTGACTGTCACACACAAAATACATGCAACTCAAGAAATCCTTATCAACAGCAAGTATCTTCAAAAACTCAAAGCACTGAACAACTAAAAAAGTTACCCCCAGTTCCAATTCTAACTCTTAAGATTTTCCATAAGTAACTCATATATAGCTTTAACCAGGAATACATAATCCCCACACACACTGCTGTGTTCTATTTAATGAAATTGCAAGGGTTTTTAAATTATTCTCTTAGTTACTTCTTGTGCAATGTAGTGATGCCCTGTTCCATGCCTGGAATACTTCAATACTGTAATAACTTACTTACAGTTGATTGTATTTTTGCATATGCCACCTCTAACTCCTTTAGGAACACCTGGTAGCAGTAAATGTTACAAATAGGCAAACAATCTTATGTTCTACCACACTTATTTTGAAAGCCAGGCTTTAGTGGTGCTACAAAATTCACAAGAGATAATAAAGCAGATAGAAAGCTGAGCTATGTCAAGTCATCAGTGTACGTGAACTACAGCAACATTTAAGAGCTATATTAAACTTTATTTTGATCAGGAAAGTCTTGTGCAGGTTATCAATGATCCTGTTATCTCTTGGTTTCTCTGTAAAGCTATTTTGCTCAGCATTTCTGTAAGAAGTCCTATCAGAGATAACAATGCTATAAAATCTGCCAACTCACCACGCTTCAATACTTCTGGAATATAACCAATACCATTACTGCACATATGCAACAAAAAATGAGATACTAAGCCAGTTCTTCAAAGAGATGTGTGGCAGATTCAAAATCAGAAATCCAGGTTATTTGAGGAACAATCTACTTACTAAAAAGATAAAATGGAAACAATTTAGCATTGGGCTTTGAACATCAACTAAAGGAGCAAATTTGGATTAAGATTATCCAGACTGCTACTGCTACCATGAAGCGATTAGTCATCATTGGCATTTCAAACAGACAGGATCACTAAGAGTCTCAGGAGAATTGGCTGAGGGAGCTGGGCTTGGTTAGCCTGGAGAAAAGAAGGCTTGGGGAGACCTTAACACTCTCTACGACTATCTGAAAGGAGGCTGTAGACGGGTGGGGGTTGATGTCTTCTCCTAAGTAACAAGCTCAGGGCAAGAGGAAATGGCCTCAAGTTGCACAGGGGAGATCTGGATTGGACATTAAAGGGACAAACCCATGAAAGGGTTGTCAAGTATTGGAACAGCATGCCCAGGGAAGTGGCTGAGTCATTGGAGGTATTTAAAAGATGTGTAGATGCGGCCCTTAGGGACATGGTTTAGCAGTGAATTTGGCAGTGCTGGATTAACAGCAGGATTCAACGGCCTTAAAGGTCTTTTCCAATACAAATGCTCTATGGTTCTATGACCATCATTCAAGTTCTCTAAACTTTTAATTCTTAGTCAGACTACTCATACTACTCAGAGGACACTACCACTCTAGTCTTTTGCATTATCAGTAATTTAGTAATGTGACAAGTTTCTAGTTTTAATTCCCCATCCTGCCTAACTGCTGTTTCATTCTAGGAGAGACTGGAAAATACTTTCTTGGTTTGGATGCATAGCAACGACTCGTACAAGATGCCAGCTTCCTGAGATGGGTATTACAATAATTACTAAGCGCTGCCAACTTCAAAAAAACCCTACCAAATGTACTCTTCCAAATTGACCACTTCTAAAATAGAAAGAATAAAACATATCCTTCTTTCATGCTTAAAAACATGGGCTTATGGCCAATGCCAGACCATTAAGAACTTTAAAATGACAGGAAGATTACAGTTCTGCAAAAATTTCTGTGTAGCTCCTGTTCCGGACCTTTCCTGAAATTGGATAGGAAGGCCAATTCCAATTGTTTTAATTTCTTCATCACTTCAGAGTCAAACTTTGCATTCAACTATAAAAACACTGAAGATCAGATACCCATGCACCAAAAACATGAAGAAACCCCACTATGCAACAGCCTACAAGGCAGTGTCAATGAGGTCTGCAAGTTCTCTGCACGCAGATGCTGAAGGTAGAATTGAAACCAAGCCGCTGTTGAAGGAATTGGTCCCATCGTTCCTTAGTTGCTTTACAAACGCCGTATCTCATCTGTCTCTACTTTCCCCCTCACCTTAGCCTAACCAGCAAGGACATGTGTGCTCCTACAAGTTAGGCCAAAACGCCCTGACAAATACATAAATGGTAGGTATGAAGTGAGGCACATGTCTGGGGACAGAACAGCTGAAAAAAGGATGGTTAAAACTAAACTGCCTTTTTGATTTATGGAAAGTAAACTAGCAGGAGAGAAAAAGCAGTAATTCTTTCTGTTACTGATCTTATCCTTGGGGCTGCACCACTTTCCAATCCCACCAGAGGCAGAAACAATCTTAACATGCGCAGTGATGCAGGATAACGAGCTGCGCTCCACGTGCCCACAAGAGCAGATGGATTACAGGCTCCCCAGCCCTCCAGATCATTCTACATCTGAGCCTTTCTTCCCTGCCCTAACAAGGCACCACTACTAGAAGGTATCCAGAAATTAACTGCTAAAGCTTTAAACCAGTTCTTCTTTCCAACAGTTCTCTCTTAAAACATCTCCTGCTAAATGGCAGTAACACTTTTTCACAAAACCAACAGTGCTAAAGTAACACTGAACTTCAAAATTTGAAATGCTCCAAGGAATTTACTTTTCCGTGCTGAATCACTAACCTAAACACAAAAACGCTGAAGTTAAAAGTTTATCTGTTACTTACTGTTTACAATGTACACCAAAGTCTTCTATTTTATTAAGTGGAATAGTCTGGTATTCGGACGGACCTTCATCCGGAGGTTTATAGCCCTAAAAATTCAACAAAAGTCAAAGATGACATAGTAATTCTGGGACTTTTTTTCATGCCTAAACTCTTGGAAGCACTTCACAAAAAAAAATCTAGTTTATGCAATTCTATTTTTCCTGGGAAAAATGACATTTCACCAGGTAATGTGAAATTCAGAATTTTCTTGGATCTCAGATTTACATTTGGCTTTACTAGCAGTCATTAATTTGTAGGTCTATCAAAAGCAAACCAATGGTCAATAGCTGAGTTTTTCAAACAAGTAATATGGTAGGCCATAATTAGACCAAAGAACGGGCAAGCTTCTTCTAAGATAACGTTTCTCTACCTATTCTTTGAAGTAATTTCAATCCTCTTTGAGGGAGGACTGGAGATGTGAGAAGAGCGAAGAAAAATCCATGCCTTGGATACGCCTTAGGAATACCCAAAATTTCAGTTACTTATTTAGCCAAGAGGATGCCACTCAGACCTACCGACTGAGCAAAAACTGCCTGCAGTCCACTGTGAGGACTCCCTAAAAATAGGCTTCTAATGTGCATTTTCTAGATATGGTTTGGTTTTCAGGTGCAAGATTCTTCTCCCTGCTCAAAATTCTGAAAGTATTTATGAAGTGGTTTTGCCCATTGAATTGAATATGCTCAATCACAAACTGTTTTAAAAACTCTCACTTTTTTGTCAACACAGAAATAATGCTTAGATGCAACTGGGACCACAAACATTTTTGTTAATTACAAGATTTAATTTTTATTACACAATTAATTTCATTAATTGTTTTACTGGATGGCTTCCTGAAGTTCTTGATGAGTCAGTAGTAACTGGTTATTTAAAAGATACGCCTGAACTTTCTTAGATTGAAATTAAATAACACCGTTATATCTCTGCCAGGATTATACACAAGAAACTGTATTTGGAGATCTAGATCTCCAATATGGATGCGATTTTCTAGTTTTAAGCCTAACCCTTCCATATTGTTTAATTGACTTTTTGGTACATTATTTTGTGAAGATTCATAATATTTATTTGAAAGCTAAGTAGATAGTTTTGAGTCTTCTTTTTCTCAAATGAAAAGCAAATTACAACATTTTAAACATGCTATTAGCATTTGATTTTAGGTCTAAAAAAATAAACAGAGAAGAATTAATCTAAATCTATTCTGATGAGTGCTACCTACAATTATATGCATTAAAAAATGTCATTATGGAGCTATATAATTTTAGGACAGCTCCACAATGTAGATAGCGTATTTGATTTAACACTGCCAAAACTCTAGGAAAACCAAACCAGAAATCAACTTTTGTAAACATAATCAATATCCAAAAGCATCCAGTAACCAATATATCAGCATGTCCTCCTTTTGGAATGAACAATGACATACAGTACAGCACATCAGATCAAACTGCAGTAATCTTTAGAACCAATCTACACTTATTTAAAGACAGTTCAGTGATCACACACTAGATGATTTTAACTATTTACCTTAGGATATGTCCTAAATGCTCCAAGATTTACTTTTCCTGCAGATATTGTTCTTGTTGGGTCAATCTGTAGAAATACAGGTAATACTCATTATATGCATTTCATAAATTATTACAGGCATAAACTAAGTTTATAGTAATTGTATTTTAGAAATGTAATTCATGCAAATTGTATTACTTTTGTCACAAATGGTATTTTTTCTGTTGGTGTGAGACCCTCTAAACAGACGGGAATATCAATAGCTTGCTGTGGACCATTTTTTCAAACTAATTTTCCTTGTTTATAAAGTACTCAAAAGAAATTGCATTTTAGAACGGTCAATAAACCATAATAAAAATCTGCATTTTAATCTTATAATCACTAGAGGTAAGAAAAAGTATTATATTATTTGCTGCACTTTGGTGGAAAATGCAGGAAACTAATGAAGAAATCTCCTTGCTAACATACATACTGTTTAATTTCAAAAGTAATTAAAAAACAGAAGAGGAAAAAAAGAAAAAGGCAGTCCCTAGAAAAGTGTTCTGAATCTGGGAAATTGTGTCATACAGGAAAACTTACACGGTGAAAATACTTCTTAAGGGTCATTTATCTTTTTCTTCCATCAATTATATTCCTTCTTTATAACTAATTTCAGTGTTTTTTCCTTTATTTCCTTCAGTGGCAATGGTTATACAAAGAGTATCTAAAATAAGGTTTACTTTTGATTTCAAATGTATCTAAAACCTGCAAGCACATGAAAGTCTCAAGGAATTTTTTCAGGTTTCTTCTTCAAAGATAGATTTCCTTGCGTCTTCTACCTTGTACTATGCCACTGACTTAAATTTAAAGAGCACTTTAAATGCAAAATAACAGAACTTCATGAACATGCTTTGCTGTATTTCAGCAGAAGGAAGAGAATAAAAGAAACGGTTTTTTTTTTTGTTTTTTGATCACAGGAAGTTAAATATGGATTGCTCAATACATTCTTTTGCAAAAGTACCAAGTAGAACTTTAAGTTAAGAGTAATGTATGGATTTGTAGAAAGCCACCACAGCTGGAACAATGCTGTGAAAATGGTCTTGGCAAACAATGCTACTGGTTTGGCCAGAATGTGGCCAGCAAAGCAAAAGGTGTGGCACCAATTTGAAACGTGGATCTAACACCTCCATCATGCAAAATACACACTGCTAGAACGTTAACAGACAGAAATCTAAAAATTATTCCCCCTTCGACACGATTTGCTACGCCGTTAAACCACTCATCAGCCAGTACTTACAACCACTGCTACGAAGGGTTCTTGAAATTGCTGATTAAGCATCTGGGTGCTGACGTCGATCCCCGAGAGCCAGCAGCCGTAGCCAGGGTGACTGTGATACCAGCCGATGGCATTTTCCAGGCGTCCGACCTAGGAACGAGGAAGGGAAAAGGCCGAGTTCGTCTCCGTTCCCAAAGCACGGGCTGCCCTCCAGCGGCCCTTCCAGCACGCTGCAGCGCCGCGGGAGGACAAACAGGAATTTCTTATATTGCTCAACTATTCCCTAGAAACCGAGCAAAGTGAAGTATTGGCATCCTCTACTGCAGCTGCTGCCACAGAACAAGGACCTTCAAGGAGTCAGGAGCTGAACTTCAGTGACAGCTAAAGTACAGAAGAGGTTCCACACAGTGAGGTGGTGAGCTGGGACTTCTCAGCAGGCATGAGGAATTTTTTAGGGTGGTTATGACACAAGTATACAAAATCTCATATAAGGCATGGAACATCAGCAGAGAATGAATGGTTTAGTACAGTAACATGTCTCAGATGCATATACTATTAGATTAGTGGTAGGTTTAAAAATTAACTTAAAAGGCATGTTTTCAAACATCAGAAATGACAGAAATTATTGCCCAGAGCCAGCTCTAAAAGCCAAAAGGTGAATTTTTGACACATTTTTATCAGATAAAATTGAAACAATGAGTTTCCAAATAATATGTGGCAATCTTGAAAAATACTGGAAGAAAAGGAACAAAGCCAAAAAAAGCCAGGAGAATAAACATCCATTGAACCTAATTTTTGTAATCCTCTCTGAAGAATTGCTTACTGGCTGTTCCACACTGAGTAGGATAATTTCAGTCCAACCCTACATGCCAGTTCTTTACTGAGAGTTAAGATGTGTTTGGACAACAGTGCCTGTTTGGTTTTGCCCAATACTGAGTATGCCAGGAAGGTTCAATCTGAAAAATTTAGAGACGTGAGACTACACACAAACTTGCTTACTGAATGGAACATTTATTCTATTTTTTACTGGTGAATAATGTTTATATTTCCTTTGGAACTCACATGGAAGAGAGGCTAACAAAGCACTGAAGAATGTGTGTTATTTTTCAAAGCCAAATAACACATTTTAACTGTATTTATACCAGATCCTGCCCATGGAGAAGCAAATAACTGGAACGCTGGCCTCTATAAAGCACTTATGCAGGGGAATATATCAACTAGCAACTTAATATTAAAAAGAGTTATTCCAGGAACAAGTGCTTGCCAAAATGAAATATGGAACATGCACGTAAACCCTGCCAGAGCACCAGGAAAAATGAGTTATTATACTTGCACATGAATTCAATTTCAAAACTGTGAAACTATAGACAAAACTGTACAACATAAACAACAGGAAAAACATTTCCTATGATATAACAACTCCTACAGAAACCTAGACTGTTTTAAACACAAGCTGAACTCACTGTATATAAACCCCCTAATTTTATGCTCTATACTTACTGTTTTGAAACTCAGTATTTCTACCTAAGAACAGGATAGTATGGATATCTCTCCCTCTAAAGATAGTATGAATATATCTTTAGGCAAAGACATCTCTCCCAGTTACCTACTTTCTGCAACAACAGTTGCAGAAAGTGTCATGATATTAAAAGTTTCCAGATAAAACAAACTGGATTAAATACACTATTTATAAATTTTCTCATTAATAGGCCTGAAATATTTACAAATGTCTCAGAACATTACTACTTCTGGCTTACGTTTATTCTTTGCTGATGATATGATTCAGCCTTACGCATATCTATTTCAATATCTCTACTTGTATGTAAGACTGTGAAGATAAATAAAACACTCCAAAATAACCCAAATACTCCTCTATTATATCCACATAGCAAGTAAGGGGCTTCTAATTTTAGCTGGTCTAAAAATCCAAGTGTTAAATGGGTCTCAGAACTATTTGAGCTTGGAGAGTTAAAGTTATTTCAACCCTTATTTGTAGTATAGGATTGCCCTGTACTGGAAGAAGCACATCAGCAGGTGTTCTGATGTGCTGTGCTGGTTTCTACACCAGCCACAGAGTAGAGTCGTATTTCTGTTACCCTTCTGCACGTGAGAACTTTACTGCATAGTCAGGTTTAATGAGATATGGATCTCTCCATACTCTGAATACAGAGTGATGAAGACGGAAAACAGACATTTGTCTGCTCAACTAAATTTCCAAATGAATAATTAAGTTGCACTGAAACTTTCTTATTCCTTCATTGGCAATTTCTTCACGAACGTGTTTTCTTTATTTTATGGAAAGGAGCAGCATGGCTATGCAGTAAGACTTCAGAAGAAGGTAAGAATAAACGCCATATTCCTCATCTACAAATATAAGTATGTCTGATGAGTACATATTTTATATTTAGTTTTGCATATTGTTTTCAGAAACAT
>VZRE01018788.1:0-23330 GCA_013396775.1 Cephalopterus ornatus
CTCCTGAAAGCTTCTATGATCACCAACATGTCCCCATAGTTTATTGAGTTGCAAACAATGACCCATGGAATTACAGTCAGGAATTCATGAGCCAGGACATGCAAACATCACAGTTTTGGTGATAAACTTTAAGTAGTGATGAAAGGAGATTATTCTGTCGTTTTTAGGTTACACATAAGAATTGTATTTAGAGGTAGAAAGGATTTATTAGTGTTTTTTCATGTGTCAGAAACTATTGATTTCTTAGTATTCATAGCCACTCTAACCATCAGAAATAAAGTATCTTTTGTTCACGTCAACTGTGACAACTGATATCTCAGCACCTAAAAATAAGCTCAATGCTTCAAAGAAGGCTCTGAAACATATGGTTGCTCTACAAAAAAATGACAGTCAAGAGAGCAGATGGGAGGCAACTGTATTCAGCAAGAGTGGCACAATAACTTAACTTAGGTGTGTAAATATATTTACTGATTCATTTATTTTCTTTCTCTTTTTTTTCTACCCATAAAAATTAGATAGTAAAGTAAGAATATAGTTGTTTGCACAGGAAGTCCTTGCCACACACAGTTTAAAGATATATTAAATGTTCTTTGAAGACTTTGAAACAAAATGCATTTTCTAAAGATGACAGACTAAATAAATATTTTATTGCCCAGTCTCTTTCTCCTTAAATCACAAGTCACTAGCAGCACTTTTGGTCAGGCAAGGTCAGGACTGCTGAGAGAGATTAGTAAATTTTTAGTACATGCCATGTTGTGCATATTCTTTTAACAGTTAGTGGCTAAGTGAGATTGTGACTGAAATATTTAAATCAAACCTTACAAATTTTTATCAGAATGTAGAGAAAGATGCTCAGTAATTTTTTACCCAAGAATTAAAACAACTACTGGACTTGTAAATTTTTTGAAGCATGTGACAAAGAACTGCACTTAATAATGGCAGTTTCAGTAATAACACTAGTAAAGTCAGAGAAAAAAAAAAAACAAGGGTCAAAACCAGACTAGAATAAGCCATACAGAATTTCATAACAGCAAACATAGGATTTAATAGAGGTTCCATAAAATGATTGGAGTCTGCAAACACCAGCTGTACAGAATAAAATGCTAATGCTAATGACGTCCTCAGTTTGTATTCTGATCACAAAAAATTGAGAACTATCCAGAATAAGGTATAATACAGAGGTATTTCCTTCTTAATATTTTTTGTCAAACAATAGAGGAAAGAAATAACATTGATGTAAATTATTAACTACACGTTTACCTCTGTTTGTTTATGTATTTAAACTATCCTGCAGCATTATTATGTCAAAATTTATTTTTGGCATCAGACATGTATGTTGTGGCCCCAAAACTTTATTAGACCACAGGTTTTAGCCTGCCTTCTGAAGGAGTAAACTATGCATTAGGTTGGTCACAAAATAGTACTATTAACTTCTGCCTATAAGCAGCACTTAAATATTTATGATCAACTTTAGTAGAAACCCAGGCCTAAAATCTAGATATGTCTTAATGTAACCCCGGTTATATTTTTACTGAATATCTGTTTTTGAGAATTGTCCCCTTGTGGCAATATTAGAATACATGTGACAAACATAATGGAGGACACTTTTTTTTGATCTGCAGCAGAAGATTATCAAAGAATCTGCAACAAAGCAGATTTATTACTCCTTAACTATACATTTGAATACAATATGCGCATATGAAGGTATTTCTGAATATTTAGGTGCATGTCTCAAACACTCAAATACTGAAAGCAGGTGACAAATGGTGTATTGTTCCTTCCCTTATAATTTTTTTTTTCTTCCTGATGTCAAAGAGCTACCTGGGGAAGCTGGTTGAAGAAGAAATTCAAGTGAAGGATCAAATTTCTGCTGCAAAAAGATTACAGAGTGGTAGGGAAGCTGTCTCAGCTTTCTTTGTGCACCTAAGCACTTTTTTTAAGCACAGATCTTGAAAATCAATATGAGTACCTTCTATTTTAATTTTTATTTCATGTAACCTAAATGAACATTCAGTTCAATATAATTAATGAAAAAATGTAATTCCTAGTTTTAAACATTCTCAACCACTATATTAACTTTCACACAATTTTTCTTGTATTACAAAATAATAAGAGAGAGTGGAATCCTCTTCATTCATTTTATATTTTAAGACTTTCCTTGAGGATTACTATCTGGGTTGGCTTGATTTTTGGGGGTGTTGGTAAAAAGAGATTTTTATATTGTGACTGTCATTCTTACTGTTATTTATGAAATTTCTTTTCTGCCACAACAGAATCTCTTCATGCTTTGACAAGGAATCATTTTACAGATGGAGTTGCAGACAGGCTAATTATAATTCCAGTAGTAAAGCCCTGGATCCAGACAATTTGCTATGCATGCTTTAGATCCTTAATATTTGCCTTTATAGAGTGGGATCTATTCATTAAAAATCAGCCCTTTATCTTACCATATATTTTATATTAAATACCATGACAACCACAGGGGATTTTTTCATTTTCTGTTGATAGATTTTATTAAAAAGTGGCTCACTGTCACTAATGAACCCTTAATGCATCTTCTGAATGAGTTGAGGAGATTTAAAGTGTTTACTTTTACTTTATCATTTATTATTTATTGTGATCCACATTTGATGCTTACTTACTCATCTAAATGGAACTGAATGTGACAAATTTGATCTCTGATTCAATGTTTATGCTACCTAGCTGACTAATTTTTCATGATGTGAAATTATCTGGGATTCTAGAAAGACCTAAACAGGTAAAATAGAAGTCAGAACTCACTCAGAATCGATGGAAATACTCAGTTCTACCTAAGTAAGTGTCCTGGTTGGCACCACGGGCACAGGTCCCTGCCAGCTCAAGAGGTCTCATCCCATCGATCTGTTTCCCTTCCCTACTTGCCTAGCTTTGTGGATAAAAGGTGCCAAAAAGAATAGGGCCAAAAGTAGATATACCTTTCTGACATTGTGCTGTGGAGGGCAGAACAAGCTGTCTATAAGTCAAAGGTACATTTTATTTTACTTTTCTATTGGGAGAAGTAAAGACTGCTGTCCAGTCTTTTTCTTTGCTGTTTGTCTGTCTGGCAGACTAGGTCTAGGGAGAACAAGTTGCTGCTGCAGTTGAATCGAGTAGGCTTAGGAGAATAGGATTAAAGTAGTGCAGAGTCAGGAAAGGTGGGAAAGCTGAGAGAGGAACTTAAATTGCTGAAATGGTAAATGCTGTTGACCACTCCAAATTTGTAATCAGACCAATGCAAGAAGTATGGAAATGGGCATTTTTGGAAATGGGGTAAAGGAGTTTTTGTTGCTGAACAGAGTACAGAGAGGTGGCAGGAAATGGAGAAGTTTGGTGGGAAGAATGATGAGGGCCGAAAACACCTTTCAAGACATGGGTGAATGTGAATGTGATTCATTGTCGCACACCTTGCAGATTACCAGAGTAAGTTCAAATGCTACTCATGTTGTTCCACATATGGGTCCTTTTACCTGATTTACAAGAGTCAAACTGCACACAGAGTTGAGATATTTGATTTTATTATGATTCTGCAAAATAGAGTGCCAGGCATCGAACACAGCGGGCACGCCTTTTAGGAAACAAGCACAATCTTTTATACAAAAAGATAATAAAGAAAGAATGATGCAGAAACAGGTGATTAGTCACTCGCACTCATATAACAACATTCTTAATGTGGTCCAGTTCATTATACTATCATTTACATATACATATTTCCCTGGGGGTGTGTTTTTAAGCATTAGAATCACCTAAGGTAACTTGAGGGGTTTTTTCCTATCCTATCAGGTACCATCAAGTTATTGTTTAACATTACTTTCTATTACAGTTTCTGCTTCAATATATTTGAACAATTAGTTGTCAGCAAAATAAGGATTTATAGTATTCTGCTTGTGAGCACTCTTCATTGCATTCTGTTACTTTACTGCTCCATTGCTCTGGCACAGTGTTGCCATGGTTTCAAAACCAATCCATAGTTGCTGTGTACTTTTTTGCAGATTTTTAACCTCATCTGATATCACAGATACACTACTGTTGGTATAATCTTTTAAAAAAGATTTATTTGTATTAACAGTTTGGTGATTTTTGCTCATCTGATTAAAAATTTTGGATCTTTTAAGTTGGTAAGGCTACTCACTAATCGTGGAGACTTTGAGTGACCTAAAAATAGTTTTATTCTTAGGATGAAAAAAAATCATCATTTTCATTTATCATATTATATGCATAAAATAGAAACTTTGCAATATGTTGATCAGAACTTAAAAAATCCCCGTTGAAATAAAAATGAAATAACCAACAAGCCCTAAGTGTGATCACAAAATGAATGTTGGGGCTTTTGTTGATTTTCTTTTTTCACGTTTGAACAATAGTAGCTAGGATACTGTGTGAAACTTAGTGAATTATGACTATGGAATTTATATAGTCGAAGACAAGAAGCATTCAGTTCAGTGCTTTCTTTTAGGAGAAAGAAGAGATAGTCAGAAGATAAGTTTTGCTAGTGCCTTATTCCATCATGGCCATGATTCCCTAGAGTTTTTCAAGGAAACACGTAAAATAAAGACCTTAGTAGGTTAGTGTTAAAATGAAACATTTACCATGTCTATAAATATACTATCACATTAAACTGACAGAGTTTATTTAACACAGTTCACAGAAGGAGAAAAAACTGAATTCAGAGTGTCTCAAAAAACCTCATAGCTCAGAGAGATGAATAGACAGTGATAAGACTTGAAGAAGGTATTTTCTCATACACTTCAAAGCCTAAAGTCTGAGACGGCTTCAGTCTCAAATCACTACCTGCTCTCGCTGCCTGTCAGAATAGACTGACTTGGAGTGTGCTGGGAAAAATGATCCCCTTCACTACCATTTTCATTCCACTGCACTGAGAAACACTGTAGAAAAGCTACTTATATAGGAACGCTTTTAAAAAATCACTTCAATAGAAAATAAATTATTCCCACCAGCTCAGTGGCCTAATATTTTAAAGAAAAGGGCTACGCTATTACATATCAGAGCCACCTGGAAAAGATACATGTAGATGTTTGATTTTGGCAAATCACCTTTCCTGCAGTCATTTATTAATATTCATTTTGACCTGCACTGAGCTTTGTAAAACCTCTTAGCAAGTGTGCAGCAGCTGACTGTATAGGAGGTAAAACTAGGCTAGTATGTGTAGACTAGGCAGAAGGTTATCCCATGTTACTGAAGACTGGGAAGCCGATTCATGCTGGTGGCTGGCTGAAAAAAAGCTCCATTCCACTTTTTCCAGGCTCAAGGTTAACTTTTGGTAGGAGACAGAGATAGCATGTAACTTGCACACCGTTTTGGGAAATACTTACCACAGAATTGCAGAATGGTTAAGGTTGAAACAGACAACAGTGGGTTATCTAGTCCAACCCTCCTGCTCAGGTAGGATCATGCTACAGCACATTGCACAGTATTGCATCCACACAGTTCTTGAATGTCTCCAGTGAGGGAGACTCCACAGCCTCTCTCAGCAACCTGTTCTAGTGCACGGTCACCTGCACAGTAAAGAAGTTCTTCCTTGGGTGGAACTTCTTGTGTGTCAGTTTCTGCCTGTTGCCTCTTGTCCTGTTCTCCTGCTGCTTGGCCTCCATTCAGTCCAGGACTGTTTCTGTAGAGAAGAAGAAAGGCCACTCTTTTCAGGCCCTACCAGTTTAGCTCCAAGTGCCAAAGTCTTTTTACCTAGTCCTGTATTCTTGTTTTGGCTTTCACCGAATATTCTTCCTCCTAGCCTCTCTTACATGCTCATAAATTACTGGGGGATGAAGGCTCTACCTGAAAGCATCTTCATCACAGTTAAGTAAAATCTAGACTTTTGTTTTGTTCTTTCAACTTGAGATGTTGAGAAACAAAAACTGTTTTTTGTCTAAAACCATTGAAAAATGATTCTGAGGTCTGTTTTCTAATGGGCTGTATGCTCAAGGTAATTCCGAAATCTTGATATATTTTAATTTGAGAAATATGTTAAAGTATAATTAAAGAGAAGGCTGTAAATTGCTTAAGTGATATTATTTAGAGGTTTGTTTTATTTCAGTTCAAACCAGTAATGGCAGTTAGTGGGACTCTAAATAATAACAAGAAACCAGCAATTTAAGTGATAAAGATTTGGATGAAGCACCATAACCATCCTGAACACTACCATAACTGTCCTTGGACTAACATTTATCCTAATCTAGAAATGTAGGAACACTGGAATATTTCCCTGCCTGGTCTTCTAACAGGCATTTAACTATCTAAAGACATCCTGCAGGGCATAATTTTTTATTCCATAAATCATCCACTAAGCACTAGATACTGCTAATTTGCAGGCATGGGGCAAACTTAAAACCAAAGTACTTCTTACCTAATCTGCTTTCTTCCTACTGTGGGTTCCAGCAGTATAGTCAGCTGCAGAAAAAAAAATTAATTTTACCTAGTGGTGGACATTTGAAGAAATCTGTATATCATTTCTCATTCACTTCTAAATTTGTTCTGAAATAAAGCATATTTGATATTTAAATTACTATTAATATACTAATACTTTATGTATAAGAGGAAAATAAACCTTAATATATGATGGTGTGGTATAAAAGAGGCTTTCTTTTTTATAAATTGTGAATTTAAAATCTAAGAAAAAAATTCTCTATAAAGTACATTTTGATGTGACATTTCTATTTATTCTGTTCCCTTAACAAAGCATGCCATTTTGTGTTATAACGTTTCATTACCTAATATTTCTAAAAGATTCTGAAATCGAATGATGAAAGAATGAGTTCACATGAGTTATTAAATTACTTCACCGTTTTAATGAAGAAACACAGTCTTTCTGAGCTGTAGAAATTAAGAATTTTCTTTCATCATAGACATCCAGGTATATGGACTGTTATCACTACAGGTCTGTTATACTTCTTGTCTTAACAGTAGAACAAAGAGTATTTTGATGTAATAAGGTCATAAAACTAGTAACAAATAGAGTAAGCATTGCTGCTGAAAATGATTTATATTACATCTTTAATTTGGACAAGAGTTAGAGAAGCTCTGGACTTCACCACCTCAGTGTCTGAACTTCCTGCATTTTAGTGACATGGCTCATGGTGGTGTACAGTCAGCATCAACTAACATTGCGGGCTTAAGAAATTTTAGTAATTTGCAAAGAGTTACACAACCTGCAATATTTTCTGCTTAGTTTGACTGTGAGTTTGCCTTTTTCATCTGCAATGTGGAGTGAAAATTATGCAGCTGCTAGAACTGTTCAAAATATTTGAATGTAATGTAAATAAAGCCTTTTGAATGTTTGTTGAGGGAACAGTGAAACTATATTGATGGTTAAAGATATGAATAAGAAGCAACTCAAAAGCTCAAATAATTTGAAATTTGAAAGTCCTCCAGACATCTAGTTACTTCAGCATATATAGTTCAATATATACACAATTATGGTCTTACTATATGTCTGTCCTGAAACACATATAATACTACTTCTACTATACCACACAATACTCCTACTGCACTGTACAATACCACTAAAACAGTATTGCTACTACTATTACCCCTGCTGCTTGTGCTTCTATAAATAGGTAATACTAACACTACTTCCCTGCCACTAGGAATTTTTGGAGGCTGAATACTTTGTGGATTATGAAGGACAAAAATACTGTGGGAGTAATGTACATACAGATGACAAGTGTCCCTACAATGGAAATAATAGAGATTTGTACTTCAAATATTTAGGTGTGTGTCACAGAATGCTTAACGAGTAATGACAATTTTTCCATAATTTTTCCCTTTGGATTCTTGCAATATTTAAGAAATCAATTTAGAAAAAAAAAAAAACAAACAGAGAAAAAGAATGGATATTTGTAAAAATGTAGTGGATGGCAAAAATCCCTGTGTATTATCGGAGATTTAAGATCACTTTTTTTGCTGATTCCTAGTTTTCAGTAGTTGAACTGTTGGGTTGTACATATGTAAGTCTGTTATGCATCTACCCAAAGTATGTTTCATGCTGGAGAAGTAGCATACAGCTGAGGAGAAAAGAGGTTGACTTTGCTTTGCTTGAAAAGATTTTTTTATTGTATAATCTGTGGCTCAGATAAACTTCTACCTCATTTCACCTTGTCTTTGGTGAGGACTCAGAGATAATAAAATATACTATAATCACTAAGCTCTAGGGAATGGTGCCATTGTCACTTAAATCTCATTAATAAAGCAAACATTGCTTTTCAGATTGCTGTGTTGTAGATCTTACCTAGAATAAAGAGCCTCATGGACCCTGAACCTCAAAATGTATCAGGAGGTGAGACTTCATTGAAATTCAGGCACTGATAAAATCATATTTGGAATCTGTCCCCCTAGCCTGTCTCCATAGTGAAGAAAAATTGTTTTTGGCTCTGTGAGACACGGAGGCAACCACACCTCCACCTCTGGATCTGCATCCACAAGAGAAGTTTATACGCAGTTCAAAAACTGAGACATTTCCTGCAGACCCTCAAACTAGCATTCAGCTGTGTTCATTTCAGGAACTCCAGACAACTTTCTTAAAGCTAAAAGGTAGAAATAGTGATGTAGAAAGAGGAAACAGGGCAGCCAGCTCTTCAAGGAGGGATATTCTCAGTGCTTCCCCACTGGCAGAATATAATAATCCTGTGAGGCAGAGGAAGGAAGGTATTTAGAGAAGCAGAGAAAAAGGAAAAGAAGGAAATCAGGACAGGAGAACGAGTACAATCTTTGGGTCTCATGCCTTGTCTCCAGAACTGGAATATGTCTAACCTCTAGAATTCCTGATCTTCGCAACAGAATGAACATTTCTCTGTAATCCCAGAAATGCACTTCTTAATATCTTCTCCTCTGAAAGAAAAAAAAAAAAGTGTAAATGAGGAATTGAGAACAGTGAGTGCATGAAAGTACAATAAAAGGTAAATCCGTTGCCACAGTTCTCCTTTAGAGAAGCATTCTGTTCAAATTTAAACAAGTGCATCTATGAAAATGGAAGAGTAATTTCTAATTTAGCAAATACAAGAAACATTTTATGAACAATATAAATAAATATCATGTGGAGAATTGTTAGGATAATTAACAATAAAGTTGTCAGAGATGAGTGTACATTGGACATCATCCTTGAATATCTATATAATTAGTACCGAAATTTTCTTTCAAGCATTTCCTGAGCAACTACACCAAAAGTTTTTTTATACACTCCCAACTCAAACAATCAGAGAAAATTTTTCATTTTGGAATTTATGATGTAACTCGTATGTGATGGAATAAGTAATCGCTTGCCTATAATACCCATCTTTGCTGTAGCACATACCTTAAATGAAAATGAAGCACGCCACTGAATAAAGCGCATAAAAAATCTCTTTAACTGTGTATAGACTTTCAATGCACTGGCCCATGATATTTCATACTATTTTTCTCAGTAAAGGTTGTTGCAATCTCATCTTCATCAGTTGAGGCAGAAAATGATGCGGAGGAAATTGATGTGGTTATGTATTTGTGATTTGGTTTAGGCAGGTGATTCTATAATAAGTTTTGCTTAGTTTAGCATATCTATTTGCACTGAAATTTAACAGTCAGTAAAGATATATTTTTTCTTGCAGAAGTGACAAAAGTATCTCCTGCATATGATGCCTGGCATTTCAGTAGATGGTTAGAACTTATTTTCTATTAAAAATGATACCTTGTTAATCTGAGACTTTGTTTCTAACACACATATTCAGGTTTTACAGACCTCTACTGTTTTTCTGCGTAGTAAAGTAGGACTCACACCTTTTGCTTTGCACTTCAATTATCTGTATTGTGTTACTGTATTATTTGTGTCTTGTGCTCCCACTCAATATTTGCAGAGCATAACTAAGAGGTAAATCAGTGAAAATATTTCTTAGCAAAAGACTGCTGATGCATTTACTTCCTCCAAAAGGAAACATACTGAATTATATAATAGCATCTTTGTTCTCAGCAACTCACTATTGCTTTGGGTCATTGGTTCATTTTTCTCAAAGCTAAGAATTTGAAAAGGACATAAGGCTTAAATATCTGTTTCTAGCTCTTAGCTACATTTTAATTACAGTACCCTGCCTTTTCACCTATTATGAATTCACTGTGAAAGTATTCCCTGTATTCATAACACTTTCCAGATGCACAATGGTGTCCTGCAGTGCTCCCAGGGTTGATTGCATTGTAAGGCTCAGAGTTGGAGTAGGCTGGGACATAGCTCAGCTAACGGTAGAGCAGTCAGCCAAGAAGTGACATACCTTCTAACATTTCTTCTGATGATCAAGAAAGAGATTACCATTTCTGTCTTTGTATCCCTTTAATAATTTCCCAAGTTATCGGCATATTTTGTTATTCATTGGTATGTTTTGAGAAGTACATGAATTCTGCTGAATTCATCCGTAGAGGAATTGATAAATGATTTGCAGTTACACACAATCCCATTTTAAATGGAGTTTAAAAATTTACTAAGAGCATTCTGTTTTCAAAAATGCAAGGCTCAAGGACCCATTGTAGCAGAGCTTAGGGAAGACATTTAACAGAAAGATAATCCTGCTGTGAAGAATTCATAATTTGAGATCAAATCAGGGAAAAAAACAATGTAGGAAGCGTGGGGTAACAGACAGAATCCTGAGGAAATGGCCTCAGCTGTGCCAGGGGAGTTTCAGGTTGGATATCAGGAGGTATTTCTTCACTGAAAGGGTTGTCAAGCATTGCAATAGGTTGTCCAGGGAAGTTTTGGAGTCACCATCCCTGGAGGTGTTCCAGAAACGACTGGATGTGGCACTTACTGCTCTGGTTTAGTTGACATGGTGATGTTCTGTCAAAGGTTGGACTCAAAGATCTTGGAGGTCTTTTCCAACCTTAATGATTCTATAATTCTATGATTTTATGTTCAATAGTGTTGTAAACCAAAGAGGAATTCATGTCTGGTCTGTTAGGCTGACCCTGACAGGGGCCCATCAAAGCCCTTTTATTACTCACCTGCTCAACTTGGCAGGGTAGAGAAACTGTAATAAAAGGTTGATGGATTGAGGTAAGGACAGAAAGATCACTCAGTAACTATCATCATGGGCAAAACAGACTAAACCTGGGGAAATCAACTGAATTCATTACTAACCAAAAGCTGAGTAGGATAATGAGAAGTTAAACCAAATCTTCAAAACTCCTTCAACCCAACACTCTGTCCTTCCCTGTTTCTGTTTCTCTACCTTCTCCCTTCCAGTGATGCAGTGGGATGGGGAATGGGCATTATGGTCAGTTCTTCACATGTTTCTGGCACTGCTTCCTCCTTGGCTGGAGTCATCCTTCTCCTGCTCCAATGTGGCATTACTCCCATGGGAGATAGTACTCCAAAAACTTCTCCAATGAGTCCTTTCTGTGGGGCGCAGTCCATCAAGAACAGGCTGCTCCGGCATGGGTCCCCTGTGGGGTCACAAGTCCTGCCAGCAAACCTGCTCTAATGTGTCATCCTTTCTCCACAGGTCCACAGACAAGAGCCTCCTCCACTGTGGGCTTCCCACAGGATCACAGTATTCTTTCGAGGATCTACCTGCTCCAGCGTGGGGTCCTTCAGGGCCTGTAGGTGGATCTCTGCTCCAGTGTGGACCTCTATGACCTGCTGTGGGACAGCTGCCTCACCATGGTCTGCACCACGGGCTGTAGGAGAATGTCTACTCCAGCACCTGGAGCACCTCCTCCCCCCTCTACTTCACTTGGTGTCTGTAGAGTGTTTGGCTCAAATATTTTCTCTTCTCTCTACTCTGGCTGCAGTTTGCTTCTGCTTAGTAACTTTTTCCCCTTTTTAAATATGTTATCGCACCCACTGTCACTGATGGGCTCAGCTTTGGCCAGTAACAGATCCGTCTTGGAGCCATCTGGCACTGGGTTCATTTGATATAGGGGAAGCTTTAGGTGGTTTCTCACAGAAGCCACCCCTGCAATGCCCCCACCCCCCATCATCCCACTGCTACTGAAACTTTGCTGCACAAACCTAACACACCTGGAGAAAAAGCAGGTCAAATAGTGTCAAGGTATATTTCTGTCACGTAAATGTATACATACACAACTTCAGTAAGAATGCACTGAATCCAAGATTTGCACTGTATACATTCTCATCTTGACTTTCTAACTATATTATTTTCTTCTTGTCTTGCCTTTTGGCCCCAAAGGAGAACTTTGAAAAGAACAGGCAGTAAACTGTTCATTTTATAATTCTGGACTCTACTAGAAGTGTCAATTGAAGGTGATGGGAACATATTACACTCTCATAGTATAAGCCACAAGAAGCATTTTGCAGCAAACCATCAATCAGGTAGAAGAGGGCCATGGAGATATTTTAGCTTTACTTAGCTTATTGTCGTGCATCCTCACACACATAGCATGCCTTCCTAAAACATAATTATGAACATTAATAAGCAATAATATAAGTTAATTGTATGTGTCCACCCATGATTCCAGCATTCCTTCTGGAACTATGACAGTGTGAACCTTCAGGGTTAGGAAAAGGCATTGATATTAATAGTTCTGCAAATTCCCCCAAAATAGACTGGTTTTTTGAGAGTGGGACCTTTGCTGAGAATTTGACACAAACATGTAGAAAATATGCCTGACTCTATCACTGATGTTCATTCCAGCAACCAAGAGCTACTAAAACATAACTCTTGGTGTCTGTAGGAGGGATAGGCACTTCCAAGCAGAGGTTTTTTAAGATAGCTAGTTAATCTATGGAATGAATCATCCTTAAAAAAGGCTAAAAATAAGAGAATGAGATAAATTACTTGATTAAGACCATGTGCATTACCCAGTAAAAAACACAGTAGGATTTGACACTAAATATGAAAAAAGCAGCAGCAATAGATTGTTCATGTTTAGAAAGATTGTGAACATTTGTCAGTATCCTAACATTAGCTCTTCCAAATCTTAATTTTATTTTCATTTATGCTAGTCTATTGTACTTAACTTTAATGGGAAAAAAATGTTCAACAGCAAAGTATAAATGAAATACACTTACTTTATGCTCAGTGGGGCCCAGTGTATCAGTATTCTGTACACTAATATAATTGAACATGAAGTGCTTACTCACCCAACTGATGTCAGATATCAGTAGGACCACTTCTGTCACTAAATGTTGATGGATTTGGTTGGAATTTCTTTGAAATATGTTTACTTCATTTATCAACACTTTTTCAGGCCTCTATGAAATTATTGAAGGAAAACCAAAATAAAGGAGTACTTTAATTACAATGTTTCCTCAATGGTAAGTTCCTTGTCTTAGTAAAACTCATTTCAGCATTTTTCTCACCTGTCCAATATATTTTACTGCACAAAGATTTCCCAAAAGCCACTAGAACTTTGACAATAACGTTTTGCAAGGCAAATTGAAAAAAAGTGTTCATGTTAAAGTGCATGATGCAGCAAAAGAGAGATGCTGATTCATTTCCCTTGTTGTGAACTGTTATTGGCAGCTGTATTAGGAGGGCCACCTCTATCTTGCTATACCACCAGTACATTTTCCATTCCTCACTGAATGGAGATACCAGTTTCTTCCTTTTTTTTTTTAACCCAGGGTGAATCCTGCATTTGGCCTATCAGCTTCATCGTGTGTTAATTAAAAAAAAAATCACTTTTTTCATAAAACTTTTTAATTTTAGTTAAATTTTTCTCCACCTGGGTTATCTTGCTCTTTTCTTCCATTTCAAGAAATATGTTCATTTTGCGTGTCCTGAAAATAGAAAATCTTTCTTATTTTTATAACTAAACTTTCCAGTTTTTCTTTATTCATCCTATTTGAATAAACATTTCCAACCTGGAGAAGGTGATAAATGTTGTTATAAAGGGGGATCAAATTTCATCCCCATCCACCAAATAATGCTTCTAATAATCTCAGCAGCTATCCACATGATTTAAAGGTCCAAAAAGCCAATGAAGCCTTTATTTACATCTAGAAGGTGCTAAATCAAGATTTACCTTTAGCATTTATCATGAAAGAAACCACACAAGAGGAACTGACTGCAACACTTGACATAAAAATTCGGCTTCTTGAATATACAGCTAGTGAATGTTCTGGAGGATTGGGCAGACCACTCTATAAAGTAACTACATTATGAAATAGTCACAATGGTGAGGCAAGATAAACACAGTGGCCAAAAATAATGCCAGAAGCTGAGCAAGCAATGCTGAGTTTTGCCTATGTTGTCCCAATGCTCTCTTCTTTGTTGGTAATGCACAGGCTCAAGCTGTTTCATTTAGATCTGACCATGTACTGTGGCTCCTCGGGCTCTTTATTCAGAAGAATATACATGCTGGATCACGTGTAAAAGGAAGGTAGCCGGTATATGGTCACCGGGGAAGTGAAGACAACACATGGTCGAACTTTTTTTCTGCTTCTTTTTGTAAAGGTTTATATCATCTATCCCCTCAGAAGAGTTCAGGGTTTCAGAACATGTTCGAAATCTTTGATCCATGTTTAGTCACAGTGTTCCCAGGTAATTGTCTTGTTTAGGGAGGTGGATGACGAAAGAAGAAATTGTTGAATTTTGTCTCACAAAAATAGACTGCCTCATAGCCTGACCAGATGAGCATTCTCTTGGGTTATGACTTAAATAACCACAGTAAGGCAAACTTTCATGATTATGAAAATCAGAATGAATCTCATTGATTTACCTACCTCAGAAACTCTTTATCCTTATAATAGAACCAACTTACGTTTTGATCAGGAAGAATTCTGTAACCTTTACATTTATGAATAGTGAATACAAGATATTCTGAGTTACTATAATTTCACTCATTCAGAATCCTATTTAAATTCAGTTCCACAAATCAGCTAATTTTAATGCCTTTTTCACCCTCTTGGGTTGAAACAAATCAAGGGATATCTCTTTTGCCATTAATATATCGAATATCAGGTCCTACAAATTACCACAAATACTTTTCTGCTAATCTTCTCTTCTGTTTTAAAAAATCATAGGTTTGAAACTTTTTAATGTTAAATATTGTTAATGCTCTTTCTTAATTAAAATATTCAGTTTTAGATCATCCTCAGATAGAAAAATGGGCAAAACCCAAAGGAATAATCTGAATGTTATAGATTGCACTTAATAAGTCAATCGGAAATAAAAATTGTTCTTTATACCATGAAAGTTATTTTTAATACAAAGTTTCAAGAATAAAGTTTGGATACTCCTTGAAGAATTTATCCTTATATGAAGGAGTCTATGGTACTGTGATGTTGCAAAGGCAGTAAAGCCTGCAGAACTTCTTTGTTGGAATGAAATTGCACAGAATTAGAATTCTAATGCCATCTTGTTTGAATACTTATATTTTCCAAGGGATGACATACACCCAATTTTATATTCAGGTGGTAAGATTAAAAAAAAAAAAAAGGAAATCCAAGGAAAAAAGAAAAGAAAAATTGAAAAAGAAAATTATTTTGGTGGTGAAGAACATAATCCTATGTCACCACATTGTGATGATGAGTGTGGGGGACCTATAATTAACATTCCTGAAAGTTTTTGAGAATATATGCATGTGAAATACAATTAAATGAAAGACACAAGTAACAACAGCCACACTGACAACATTGTACAACACAGCAGCAGCCCAGCAGCAGACATATTAGGATGAGTTTGCCTCTCAAACTCGAATTTTGCTTAGGAGGTTTGTTTTCTGACAGTGTAGAGTTCAGACCTGTCCAGTCATATCATAGGATTAGATGCTGCTACACATTAATTAAAGCTCATCTGTTTGTATACTCAATGATCTTGCCTTAAGTCTAACAGCCTGTACTTTAAGCCTTAGTAGAATAATCCAGCTTCATCTGTGGCTTCATCAGGGTGTTTCCTAGGCACCGGTCTTACTTATTACTCTTTTATGAGAAATAGTTCCTGGTATACAAATCTCTTTAGAACTGATACCTGGTATTAGGAAGGGCAATAGGCCTGGGGATGCTATTTACGTAAATTGCATCTATGTTTCTGAAAAGAGTTAAGACCAAAGTTATAATTTGCTCTGACGTGATGATCCAGCACAAATCTGCTGCCTAGCTTAGTGAGATGTGATTTGGGTTTAACAGTGAAAACAAAGTCACAAATGCTGGACCCCAACAACAGGTGTAACAAACAGTCATTCTGTTACAGACGTTGCACACTACAGTTCAGCTCAAAAACACTTCTCAATGGATTACTCAGGCACCAAAACACTCACAGGAAAAACAAGCCATAGCATTGTCATGGATGCTGCATGCCTTTGTCACTTCTGTCACTTTCAGAAAGACCTTGAGAAAAATTATGGGTTTTTCTTTTCCTTGTTAGGAAGATCCTGGTGGAAAGTCAGACATGCAAAACAACTTACTCTAGGTTTACTCTAATTTTATCAGCCACTGTTCATTCTGTCTCCTGAGGAGATGGCCTTGGGACCATCATAACCTCCTCAACACCCCCTCTTAGCAAACCTACACTCTTCACAAAGGGGACTGGACCAGCAAGTTGACCAACACCATACATAATCCCTGCAGATGCTCACACGTGCTGACACTGATGATGCATGACCTGCTCGGTGAGCTGTTTGCTCACACACTCTCCTTGCAAATTCATCCAGCACCACTTATGTGGAGGTATCCTGTGCACACGACATGGCACAGTCCAGCCCTGAAAGACAAGGATGTGAAGACAGGAGGCAGAGGAGGAAAATATAACACTGAAAATATCCTGAGCATTTAGTACGATGAACGTGCTCACATCCCAAACCCCTTTCATCCTCTCTCAACTCTGCACTGCGAAAAGCTAGAGAGAAATGCTGGCAGATGTCTTCTGCATTTACATCCCTGAAAATATAAACAGCTTGTACACCTTGGTGGAGGATACTCATGAATCCATGCACATGTCTTTCTCTATGCTCTTGCCTTATTGAATCCAGAATTTACACCCATGGAAATCTTATCCTGGAACAAAGGCATGGGGAAGTATTTCTCATCATTCGCATCCTTCAAGGATTTAGTCATGGGAAAGTGCATGTGCACAGGGAAAGAATCAGGGCCACAGACAACAGATATTGAAGGTCAGAAATTATCTCGATCCGTTGTTTTCCTTCCTCAGATCCCTACCCTCAAAGCCTGTGCATGTAAGAAGCACATTTACCACGAAGCGCTCCACCCTCTCTCACGATTTGACACACCTGGGCTCTACTACAACCTTGCCACGTGGGCACACACAGAACAGCACTGAGCTCACTTCTCCCCAGGCCAGACTGAGAAATGCTGTGAACTCAGACAGCACCCTGCCTGAACACTCTGAATGGGCCATTCATTTGAGTCTCCTGCTAGGAATGGGTCCTCACCTGCCCCCAGAAAGCTAGGAAAAACCATGGTGGATGGCTGACTGTAGCCCCTTTTCCCCTCAATAGGCAGCCTTCTTGTCATGATGTGTACTGAGAAGAAAAAGTTCCTTTTTTTATATCAACAGATGGAATTTATAACATTTTAGTAAAAAGGATTGCATAAACAGTGAGCAGTCAGAGTACATGCAAAACAAATAAATAAGCACATCATATGTTGAGGTCAGCTGGTGTTAGCTTTGGAAGTTTCATAATAAGACAATAATTTCTTTAAAACCTTTGACATTTTACTAAATCAAACTGCAAATGCATGACAGGGGAGGACAGCAAGAAACCACTAGTAAAAAAAGTGAGTACCAGAAAGTAAACCAAACTGTATCAAACAACAAAGAAAAACAGCACAAACCATCACAATTGCAAGACATAATCACTGCCTTGCTTCAATAAGCCTACTCCATTCTTTTGTTCAAAAAACAATTATATTCGTTGCAACACAGACAAATTACCAGAAGTGGATGTTTTACAAAATAAATATGCGCAAAGTACACATGATCAAACTAAGAAACTATATGACTTTACTTGAATAATATATAGAATATTTGCTCATATACCCTTATTGAAAACTATTCTGATAACACAGACAATGAATGTGAACATTGCAAATGTAGATACATACCAAATAATCTATGTCTATGTATAAAAAATTATTAAAACTCCCTTAAATTTGTGTTGTGATTTACAACTGCTGAAACAGAAAGTCAGTCCCTGAGAAAATGACTAAGGTTGTTTTGCATTTCTATAGTGTTTATATCTCAGTATGCTTTTCAAAAGAATAAAAATATTTAAATATTCATTTTGATTTGAAGATATTCTGAAAACAAGATGACAAAATAAACAGGATGACACAAAATAAATTAAAAAAAAAAGAGAGAAAATTAGATCAATTTCAGTAATTATTTAACTGTTCATACGAACAATTATTCTTTATTATATAGGTGTGAAATACAAGAAGAAAAGTCAATTTAGCAGTTGTTAGATAAGTGAAACTATCTGCAGTTGAGCTGGATAGTCGATTGCTACTCAGAAAAAACAGGCTGAAGATTAAATATTTATTAAAGTCATCTGACTTGGCATTCAAATGGACTTATTTCATGGATCCTGTTAAATTGATTTTCACAAAGTCTTCAAATACTTCACAGTAAGCAGAAGGAAATTGTGCATATATACAAAACTATGCCTTTTCTTGCATATAAGAGTTGAGGAAGCCTTCCTACTTTTTGCTAGGAGTGAGTAAAGCTATGGTCCAAACAGCCTACTTTGTAAACGTCTACCAGTGAAAACAGTAGGATGGATGACTGCCAAGGATCTCTTATTTAAAGAAAGTAATTCTCTAGTTTGGTGAAACTTTAAAGCATCTTGTTAACAAGTAAACCAGACATTTATAATAACCAATATGTTGAGCTTTAAGCGTCTATTACTTTTGCTCAACTGGCAAATGTAGCTGGAAGTGATTGATGAACTATTTTATTTCAGGGACATACATGAAGGAAATACCTCATATTAGTACCTCTCCATTAAGAAGTCTGCCCTGGTAATCTGAATTGAAAACATTATGTGCACCTTATACTGCTGAATTTTATGAACTGAAATGTATATAAGCAGTAATGAAAAGTATGTGTTGTACAGTGAGATGAATGTAAAGGCTATTCAAATTTCTCCTTTTTTTTTTCCTATATACACTGTTTGCTGCTCCCTGCTCAGTAGCTCATTTTGCCTATCAGCATAGAATAGTCCAAGAGTTGTGATATATTTCTAACAGTGCCTAAATTAAGGCTTTGAATTTTTCAGTGCTTTTCTCCATGAACACAATATGTAAGGACAGAGTATTCAATAAGCCTATTACTTGCTACAGAAAGAGGTTAGGGCTAGTGAAGTGTCTGATGCTTTTAGCTTCCAATTAGTGACTGCAGTTCTTGCATATAAAATTGCATAGTAATTTAGCTGCAGTTACATTTATCAAACAAGAAGCAGAAACATCGAACACCTTCCAAGAAATCAGATTTTACAGGTATTATCATCTATAAATGATATTGTCTACTAAAATCTTCTTCTCCCGTTACATGTTGTGAATATAAAATATCTTGTCCTTCTTTAAGATAAGTCTTTTTTGAGGAAATGAGAATACTTCATATGAAGCTTAAACTCTTATTAATTTTCTATTTGAATTTACAGGGCTGCATATCAATGCAAGTTAGATTGCACTAATATTTTTTATTCCAGTGGAATTTAAGTGTTGGGGTTTTTTTAAATTGGAAAGTTAATTTGTGCCTAGTTTGGCAAGTATCAAGCTTAGAACTCTCTCATCCTGTTTCTCAGATACTCACAGACCTAATTTCTTAGCAAGAAGGTGTGAAGTAAGAGATCTCAATTATAGGTAAGTGTAAGTATGAGTTAAGGAATGAGAAAACTGAATCTAATACTCCTATTTATAGACTTAAGTATGGAACAACTTGTGCATTTGGAAGTGATGCTGCTAACTTGGGAGGCAGCATTGTAGCTTGGATAAAACCTTCTGGAGGGATTTTTTGATCTGTTTGTTAAGATAAAACCCACAATATTTATTTCTATTAGGATAAAACATAGAGGGGAAAAAAAGAAACCATCATATATAGTGAACATCTTGCTGAAGCACTTTTTAGTATTTGTGCTTATATAAGAGTTTTGCTAAAACAATATTTGAAGTGTACTTCATAGAGCTCTAAAAGGGTTCTCCACAGACCTTGTGACCAACAGCTGTTCTATTCAGAAAATAATGGGTTGAGTAGGGTACAAGGTGCACAGCTCTGACGGAGGGGAAAATGGAGATCAGGTTGTAAATGTGGGGAGACCCTGTGTCCCTGTGACAGATAAGGGGCAACAACAGCCATGTCAGAATGTACCAACAGCTCAGAACAGCTTGAGAAACAAGAAAAAACCTCTTCAGTAAGTGTTTTAATTAGTGATGCTTGTTCCCACCTCTGTACAAAGAAGGGAATCAGAACTAAATAAGGTTTGTATTGACCTACAGGATGTGCCAATGCCCTGCATGTAGGCATGGACGTGGTAACATCTTTTCAGATGAAGCGTGTCAGGACTATGTGTAGAAAAATAACCTGTTTGAGTCTTCATCATCTCTGGTGGGCCAGCTTGGTCAGAACTTGGCCTATCATCAGTGTGCTCTCCCACTGTCCCTTGGTGGGACAAAGGGAAGAAAGCAGGTACATAAGAATGAGGAATATCCATATGGAGAGAAAGACAGGAAGATCTCCTACCAATTACCACCACTGGCAAAACAGATTCTACTTGGGGAAAAATAACTTAATTTTTTTAAAATAAAAGTAAATAATTATTGATTCAATTAGAGTGAAACAAAAAGATGAACATTAAAGCATCTTTCCTTTTCCCTCTCCCAGGCTTACTCCATACTCCTCTACCTGCTGCTGAGCGGTCCTCACTCTTTTCTCATGCTCCATTGTGAGTATCTAATCAGCCACGGAGATTCCTCTCATCCTTCTCCTCTGACCTTGTTTTTTGCGCAGCTGTTTCTCCCACCTTTTCCCTCACTTCTTTCTTACACACTTTCCTGAAGATGCTCTCACGTCAGATGTGGACTCAGTCATGCCCTGCAGTGGGTGGGTTGGAATCAGCTGTGTCTAGCATGGAGCAGCCCCAGCCTCTCCTCGCAGAACCCCTGCAGCCCTCACTGCCCACAGCTGTGCATTGGTACCCCTTACAGCTCTGGATCAGGTTTGTGAAACAAGGCCAGCTTCGGTCTTTCCTAACTGGAGCAAAATCAGAGGTACTTCATGGACTTTTGAATGCTCATGACTTAAAAGTCTAACTAGACAGACTAGCTGAAATCTGTAACAAATATTGCAGATATCTCAGCAGATACGTGCACCTAAAGAACATTTTTTTCTTACATATACACACAGACTAAAGGAACATGTCTGTAACTATGCAATGTTTCAAGCTGAGTGACAATTACTGGTCTTGTTGCAATTCTGAGGAGTAAGGCAAGGTAGGGCCCTGGTGTAGTTAGTGATTTTCTTCAGCTCTGGAAGCTTCTTGACTTCCTTCCAGGGTGTACAGGATTGTTCACATCTCCTTTAACAGGATCATGACAACTGTTGTTCTCTTCTGATTATAGCATTTCAAACTTATATTAGTCTCTGAATTACTTGAGTTCTGCAGAATTTGGGAAATATTGGATTGGAATCTCTGCATAGAGAGATAACAGGGAGGGAGTAGGTAATAGCCCTGTATTACTCCTTTCTTTGCTTCTGACACATAAAATACTGGGGTCTTTGATTGCTTCTGACACAGGAAATGTTGGGCCTCTCATCAAGTCTTCTCTGTTGTCAGATATGGATACACAAAAGTTTCATACATCTCTCCAGAATCCCTGAAAATGGTCCCAGTTCTCACTGGTTTTCTGCTATATAAAAACTACTTTTGGACTCAATCTGAACTGCTACAAACAGAAATAATTTTAATAAATAGGGCGCTTGCACCCTACAACCTCTATCATTTAATAAGTCTGATGAGTTTTTAAGTATGATGCTACTGTATTTTGAATCAATTGCCAAGTCTAAGTTTAAATTCAGGCAAGAATGCAAAAGATCCCTTTCAATGGACACAGAGATGTTTTTGATGCAGGATAATCATCCAGTAAATGGATGCTGGCCTCTCTTCCTTTGTTTATCTTCTTCAAAACATGGTTCTGAAAACTTAAAAGCTTTTATCAGTCAGGTAGATAAACCTGATATCTTCAAAATGGATTGATTAACAATAGCTTGGGTTGGTCTTTGGGGTTGCCTTATTAAAATTGAGAACCTAGACATTTAAGAAATTCCTCATTACTCTAAAAAGTATCTAATAGACTGATTGTTAGCCTATAAAAATACTACCCTAAGTAGCACAATGAAACAAAATCTTTCTAATGAGATTGACCTTCACATGCTATTGGAAAATGATTCTGGCATCAGGATACACAAATCCTTGGGGAAAAAATCTCAAGGGAAAAGTTATTCTGAGGCTAACCAATAATGAGAATATTCTTCAGTGAATAACTGGCAAATTATCTGCTTTGAAAAGACTGTATTTAACATCAACTGCAGGGGAAGTTATTTGAGGATTTTTTTTTCAAGCAATAGATCACTCACTAGGACTTGCACAGACATATCAGTGCTCATTTTCAAATGTTGAAAAGTTTTGGAGGATATGGAGGATATCTGTGAGTATTTTACATTAAAAAAGAAAGAAAGTATTTAATGGTTTTGAAGAACTAAGTTTATCAAACTGTGCTGGAGCCACATATCTACATGAAGAATGATGAAGGATGTTAAAGAATGGGATCATCCATTAAAATTCTTAACTCTGAATCTGGTGCAGCTGGAGCTGCAATAATCAAATGGATTCCTGGTTTAACACTGACATCTCTTGCCATCTGCCTGAGTGCCTTCAGTAGACTAGTCATATAGTTAAGCAGGCAGTGGGCATATGTGCATGTAGGAACTCTGAATAGGGAGCAAAAAGCCAAAAAAGAGGACACATGGTATCCTGATTAAGTTCCCAGAGGATATTCTAAACTACTTCAACCTAAGGGTCATTTATTTAAACTCTTGCTAAGAGTACACCCAAATAAAGGAGGTGTGATGTATAAACCACTAGCCCAAACTCCCTTTATACTGAGTATTGGAATGAATTTATTCCACTCTGGCATATCCATTTAGCTGGATTCATTGCTGTCGCTGCACTCTAGTAATTTTTAATTGTAGTGTCCTCAGAGTGGTGCCACTTGTAGGGAGTCTTGAGTTTCCATGATTTCAATGCACTAATTCTCTTGTGTGGAAGGAACTGCAGCATCCAGATCCACAGAAACACTCAAAAACTCCCTGTGGTCTGAACATGCCAGATGCAGTTAGATGGGAAGCATCATCATCATCATCATCATC
>VZRE01018806.1:0-16901 GCA_013396775.1 Cephalopterus ornatus
CTTGGCTCTGTGTAAGTGCTGCTCAGCAAGAGCAAAAATATCTCTATCTTACCGCACAAGTAACAGCAGAAATCCAAAACACAGCCCCATACTGGTTACTGTGAAGAATATTCATTCTGTCCCAGCCAAAGTCAGCTCAAGAACACACGGGTGGTCACATTCATTTGAAACAAACAAAATTTTGATTCCATGTTGAATACAATCACAGAAATCATACCTCTTGTATTTATTGTAAAATGAAAGCAATTACAAAGACAAAATGAACTCTCTCTGCAGACAGTCATTATTCCAGGTTACTACACAGATTAAAACTGACTGTAGAAAACATTGTAAAGTGGCATCTTAATTGGCATGTTGTTGTGAAACAAAATATCTGAGTGAAGGATTGAGGCAGAGACTGAGATGGACAAAACCTGATGAATAGGTTTTTCAGCATCAGGTAACTATTCTTTACAATTCCTTGAAGGCAGCAGGTTTGTGACAGATTAGTAGTTGGTGACTGATACTACTTTATTTTACAAAGTACATGTTCTTCTAGGATTTCTGCAGAAAGTACTGAACTCAATTTTTGCCTTTTCACTTTACCCACATTTTAATGTAAAAAAAAAAAACAACCTGAAATGAAAGTTTTCCTATATGCTGTATTAACAGATTTTTTTTGTTGCCGTTAATTATAGAATTATCTCTTTTCCAGAGTACTTTACTGTTGATCTAATTAATTGATACATAAAATAATGTCTTTCAGTTAATTAAAAAAACTATAAAAGTTTGCTTCCATTTTCTTCATACCACTGCTACCCTTTGATTTTTTTCTGTTTTTCAGTAGATTTTATTATTCATTGTCAATGTAGTGCTTCAGCTTTGAGTAGTTCCTTGTGAAGATTTTTAATCCCTTTTTATTCAAATACTTGGTGTCTTTTTTTTTTTTTTAATGCAACCTTTTTCCATGCTAAGTAAATAAAAAGAGGCCTCGAATCCATATTAAAGTGTAATATGGCATAGGGAAGTGTAGATAAGATAAACCATGTGCCAGCATCAAATTTGTTTTGTATCTGCAAACTGTGAAATTCCTCAAAAACAAGAATGATTTTCTTTCCTTTGAGTAACCATAGAAGATGTCTGTACTAAAAGTATTTTCGTTTTCAACTTTCTGAAAAAGTGGAAATATCTGCAGTGTTCACACAGAAATATAAAAAAAAAGAAAAAAACCAAAAAGAAACAACAAACCAAAACAAAAACCAACAAAGAATTTCAACCAAATTCTGTAACTGGGAGTGAAAATTAGTTTAGTAACTGAGTATCACTTGGTTTTCTGCTACATATTTTATATAGTTAATATGGGACTTGTATCCACTTAACGCTGTGGGAAACTGCATCATGTATTAATCACAAGCAACTGTGGTATGTCCCATATTTACTTATATGTACTAAGATAAGCCAAGCTTGCTATTTAGCAAAAAAACAGCTGTAATGATTTAGAGAAATGGTGTTGCCTCCTTCAGTGTGATTTTATCAGAACATACTATGTTTTCGTATCTAAAAGAAAGTACTCTTACTTTTCGGAAGTCCTGTATTGATGCCACAGTTATGTAGAAAATGTAATCTCAAGGGAGGAAAATTACTCCGTGGCCAATAAAGTAGATCTGCTTCTATATAGTTGTACATCACCTAATTTTGCATCCAAAATTCTTTAGCCTTGTATGTCAATGTAATTATCTGTGAATGCTTGTGAACTTAGAGCACTACAGGATCTCACCTTAAACTTCTGAAGTCAAAGGACTGTGCTAGTGCTTTATTTCACTTTTGATGCTGAGTGCTTTCGAAAAAGTAAAATAAAATACATTAATGTTGGGAACAAAATAGCAGTACAGTAAGGGACTGCAAGACCTCTCCTGTGGAAAATACATTCAGAGATACGGCTGCAGAAGGCCAAGTAATGATTGAAACAAAGCTGTGATTTACTCATCACAAAACTCAAAGATGTCATAATTTCTTTTTTTTTTTTTTCCCTTTTTCTCCTGCTTGTCATCCCTACTGAGGGAAAACAGGAAAACTTGAAATGCTCTAGACCAGATAGCAACTCTGACTTTCATAATTTAAGGCAGTGAGGAAGCTGGTGAATTGATGACCTGAAATTCATCCTGCTTACAGGGATCTGCGTGACTTTGAGTGTTATAGAAGGTACTAAATCATGTCAGTTCTAGTCTTGTCCTCCTGGTATGAATGTTAAACTAAAGCCTACATGATTTTTGACAGTGAAAGATTTTGCAGGCAGAGGAAATTACCGAAAAATAGCAATGCTATTGGATTATTTATCTTTTATCAACACAGGTGTAACTATGCAACTTTACTACATGAGGCAGTTGTTTCTGGTTATTTCATTGTTATCACAAGACTGGATATGAGAATTAACTTAGTTGAAAATTTTGGGTTCCAGGGAACATAAATCTGCCAATGCCATATTGTGATTAAGAAAAAGCAGTGAATAACTTAGAGAGAAAAAATAAGTGGCTGAGATGTAACTCTTCAGTTTAAGTCGTGTAAAATGCTCGGAATGTAATGACATACATTTTTAGGGATTTGATTTCAATTTTCCTACATTTAGTAGTGTCAAAGCCGACCTGGAATATCATTATGCCACTGTACTTCTTAGTCTACAGTTTGAATTTCTAGGTATACAATGAGCTTTCACTGAGCTTGTGCCAAAAAATATAATAATAAAAAAAATCTTCATTGTAAGGAGGTTCTTACCCAAGTCACTGTTCAAATCATAATGCAAAGGCACCACAATTTAAAATGGGCTACCATCCACTGCTTTTCTTCCCTGTGTGGCATTGTGTGGATCCTATTTGAATTTGAACAATAAAGCTGTATTGTAGTCAGAATCCTGCGCTCATCCCTTCCTGAGACAAAGAATTTTGGTATCTAGGATACATTTTTTTTTTCAAATCATGTCAAAAAATGATGAATAAAGTGTTTACGGAACAAAATCCTGAAATCCGATTCTACTCAACATGATGTCTGTCTGCCATCCATTCTTAACAATGATGGGGAAAAAAAAAGAAAGAGGAAAAACAAGGCGTGTTTTGGACATTATAGGTTTGCTCTTTCATAATAAACTGTCCATTATTTAAAATGCTTTAAGTGGCTTTAGTAAAGATGGCTAGGAATAAGCTTTCAAAGAAAAAAAAATTCTCTGAAAGGCTTGTTTCATAAGTTAGATATTAAAAGCGTTTATGATGAAAAAAAAATAAACGGGAGAGGAAACTGTTTCCCTGCTTTCTACAACTAACTTACTTAAAAAAATGTAAAATTAGCACTGATCCGACTCTTTTTTCCCTGTACAGTGTCCTACTGTATCTTATCCTCATAAACTAAGTACTTCTCTCAACATATGTCTACACACCATGGAAAAAAGATATTATTTTGGAATGCTCCACTGTTAAATCTATGTGCACTGGTGCGAGGAGTAATTCAGTGTTTTGAACATATATTAAGGAGTTCACTTATTCAATTCCTCTTACTGTGCTGGAGCAATGGAAAAAGACACTTAACACAGAGGGGTGGTTGAGGCCCTTTCTCTGGACTGGGCTGACTGGGTAAAGCGTGGTGCCACTGCTCTTCTTAGCATCCATCTTTAGTGCAGCGCCAGACACACAGGCAGCTTCAGCTGAACGTGCGAAAAAAGGGACATCCTTATTGTAAGAGGACTTCCTTATTATTTTTATTACCCAAATCGCTGCTGAAGTCATAATGCTAATATGTCATAACTTAAAGTGGGGCCACGGCCCCCTGTTTTTACTGCCATGTGTGGCATCCCTCTGCCATGTTTTACTCTCAGCAGCAATGCCACCAGTTTTATGAGAGATTTTGCAATTTGTAATTGAAGATTTATCCAGAAGTCTTGCAGATGATTTTTTTTTCCTCTGTATTTCATCCATATTGCTATTATTAGTATTAATAGTAGCAGAAATAGCAGTAGTAGCGGCATCTGGTTCTTCAGATAGGGCTGTGCCAAAATCCAGTTTTACAGAAAAGAATTATCTGGGAGGATTTTCAGAGAAATGTTGCAAAGAAATATAGCATGAAATGAAACTTTCACTGCTTAGCACTGAGTTGGTGTGAGTAGATCTGCAAACCTATGGGGTTATGGAAAGGAACATACCTTCCTTTTACCTTCTTCCCTGGACAGTTGTGCACTGAAACACGAGTGGGAATTGGCCAGCTGATAATTTTCCTATACCTTCTAATCTTTACTCTACTTAGGTTAGATCAACACCAATTAGGCCTCACTACAAATACTGATTTGTTTTGTTTTAGAAAGTAATTAATTATTGGGATATATCTGAAAATCTTATTTTAATTTAAGAAAAACTTCCCCTGAATAACTCCTAGAGAGACGTTGTGTCCATGCTGGATCTCCACTCACAGGTGACATTGCTAGGATTTGCCCCTGTGAAGTCTGCCTTTTGAAGCTTTGTGTTTGTGGAATCTACCATGGTATTTCATCGTTAGTTATGTTGTTGTAGAATATTTTCTCCCCCAGGAAACATGGAAAAGACATCACTTATTCAATTGGAGCGCACATTTTTGTCTCAGCAAAGGACACTCGATCATCTCTATTTAATGGAGAGCCAAAATCTGCAGGGTATTTTGCTTTGGAGCAAGGAGATGTTTACTACCTAGCGAAGTAGAGATGGCAGCCAGCCTAGCAAAGAGACGTCTGGGTATTTAAGGAAACGGAACAAAGATTGTTTTAGTTACGAAGAGTGATGACCTCAAGAAGGGAATGGACGGAAGTATGGGAGGAAAAATTAAATCCTTCTGGATCCCTAGGAGACTTGAAAGACAAGTTCACCTGTAAGACCTGATGAATCACTCCAAGAGGGGCACTACAGCCCATTCACTGACAGAGGTGCTCTCTCCAGCTGGTGTTTTCTGTGACAACAGACCCAAACAGGCAAAGCAGTGAAGCAGCAACTATGGTTTATATGGAGTGAACAGCAAAGTAGTTGAGCAAAAAATTGAGAGACAAAGAGAAATCAGAAAGTAGTGATAGTGGTCTAATGGTGTGGGCTCTCACTTTTTCACAGGAAGAAATATTGGAAATTCTTTTTTTCACTTCTGTATTAATTGAAAGTGAACTTACTGTGATTTAAAGTACTTGGATAAGAACAAGGCTTTTGCTATCTAAGGATATAGTGTGGAATACTCTGACAGAGATTTAAATTTCAGAATACTTCATCCAAAGCGAGCAAAAGGTAATACTGTGTGACTCCACTCCAGGGACAAGTGGGAAAATGTCACCCAAAAAGGAAAGAGAACTATGTTGCAGCAAAACATAATAATTGAGAATGCACTGTAGCATGCAGTGACCTGCAGTGAGGTGTGCAAACCTAAGCTTCAAGATTTGTGAGGAATGTATAACATTTCTGCTCGAACTACTTGCACTTTTTTTTTTAAATTACTTTTAGTGCATCTTTATACAGTTTATGATCTATAAATACAGAAGTTATGTGCAGATATTGTCTCTATTTAAATTTTCCCATTCTCAAAGTATTTCTCATTTTTATTAGGAAATCAGTAAGTTAGCACAGGCATTCCTTTGAAATAGGAGTTCTTTATATTTTTACATGTTTTAAAATATTTTTAAATGCTTTTCTCACTGACCTTCCTAATTAACTTTTTTTAGGTTTTTCATTCCAACTGTATAACAATACCAGATTTAATTACACATGCTGGTGAAATTGACAGCCTATTACACTGCTTATTATCTGATGATACCAGATCTTAGTAGATCCCAAATATTAAAAAAAAATATAATAAACCACACTCCTTGTGGTCCGTGCCTGCCTATGCAGTCTAAAAACCTCTTAATACCAGTACTCATTGTTGGCATTTGCAAATTATAAAGTGAATAAAAAACTTCTCAGTGAGAAGGAATTGTACTTGGACTTTGATGAACTGATAGTGATGGGTTTTGGTGGCAGAAACTGCCTTCATAAAGACCTGGATATGGTGTATAAAGACCAAGCAGAATAACAGCATTTAGGTTTGAGGCTACTGCAGGGCATTAGCTCAAGCTTTTAAATTCAGATCAATTCTTAAACGATCAGTTCTTCAACTTAATTAATTATTTAAACTTCAAACTCTCACTAATAATCTGAAGGATTAAATGACATACTAGTCAGAAATCCATCGTAAAAGCACTTCTGATATTACATACTTGCATAACTCTTAATCATGTGTCATATTGCTGGATAAAATTTTGGTTCAAAGAATTGCACTGTATGTTATTAATATGGGACATCTTAAATTCCAGAAAAACTGGTTCAATGCCAATCACAAAGTATGTAGCTGTGACTAAGGTGAGATCACCAGACTGAGTTTTGATTAGAAGAATGCGTCGAAGACAAGTACTTCATCTAGTCCTATTTTGTCTGCAACATATACTAGATTAAAAGTTGCATACTACTACTACTAAAATTACTTGGATGAAGGGATAGAGTGCCTCCTTGGCAAGTTTGCTGATGGTACAAACTGGGAGAAGGGCACATGGGGGTGCCTTTTTAGGCTGGGGGCTGACCTTCTGTGCGTGTACAAATTATTGGCTTTCTGCTCGGTTTCTGGGACAATTTTTATAGTCTGTAAGTGGAGTCAATTTGGTATTGACCCTCTTAATCCTGAAATTAATAAGTGCATACGCTTTCTTGCGTCCTCTTTTTCTGCAGCACCGTAACAAAGATTCTACGTGCAGTGTAGGTGCCCTCAGCATTGTCGGGCCTGTCGAGTTTCCCTGCTTATGTCAGGTGCTTTCAGAGCAGAACTGGGACTGTGCCCTTAGAGATGAGAGTGAGCAGCCTAATAATCAACCAGTTCCCTTCCTGTCTTTTGCTGAAGCATCTGCAGAAGTTACTGGTGGTGTGCCTAGTATTGCTTCACTTTGCAACCTCTTGGTTTTTGTCCTTCACCCAAAGGAATTGCTCCGAAATTATATCTTGGTGATGCCTGCCAGAAAGGTTTTGATGTTACTGTTCCTTCCTCCGAAGCCTCAGCTTTGGGAACTGAAGGCAAGTGTTTTGTGTTTGAAAAGATTAACAGAGTTGTTAAGGTCTCATTAAACAACTTCGAGTGGTGCTGTCAGAGATGTTTTAAGAATTATCTTAAGCCGAAATGCAGTGCCCAACAATGATTGTCTCAAATCCAGGGGGATGCAGAATGACCCAACGTTGGTCTCCTAATCAATAATTATGTTTCCAGGGCTTGTATACAAGAAGCTGCTTGTCAGCTCTTACACTTCTCTGGCAGGAAATTGTTTTGTTATGCCAATATACTGATAGTAATACAAAAGTAAATACTGCTAAAATTCATTAAATCATGATACTTTCACAGGTTAGACCTATAATCATTTTTCCCTAAACACCATTTCCTTTCCTTCTTCTCCCACTCTGTTTAAGAGTGAGTAGGGTTTTATTCTGCAAGTGTGTAATATCTTGACATAGAACCAAGTCTATAAAATAGAAAGAACATTAATAGTGTGTTTCCAGTGAGCGGCTTCTTAAAATTTAGTTTTACTAAGTCTCTACTGATATAAATTTAAAATTATATATAGTATCATGTTTATTGCAGTAAAATTTGGCTGGGAAACAGGAACACAGAAAAGATGTAAGACTAAAGCAGAAAGTAAATTTGAGGGGATTCAGTGTTTCAGCTTTTTGTCTGTGGGCAGAATCTTGCAGACTCAGACAGATGCTGCACATTTGTAAAGGTCTCCTTACAGAGGCTGTGTAAAAGGATTAACGTCCAGGAAAAAACAGTTCTTAAAGTTGGTTCTATGGCAAAGAATATGAATATAATTTCCTTTGATCTGAAAAAGTCTTTTTTAAGGGAAAAAAAACCAAATATCTTTATTAAAAAAAAAAGTTTGTGAGCTTCTCTTTTTATTTATACTATTTTTACAGTGAGAAGTATCTTTCTAAACATGAAGAGCATTTTATTTGTAATTTGTTCAAGACTGCTCTGTACAACATGATTATGGCTTTCTCAGTGAGAGCTGATGTGATTTACTTGAGTATGACTTTGTCTGTTAATTTCATTACCAGAGTCATGGATTGAATTGGGGGTTTTATAATTTCAATGCTTACTTCTCTGTGAAATACCTTGGTATAAATTTTGTCTTGAATACAAGGGAATTGTTCTTCTCGTTTTTAAAGTATGGGAAGTTTGTTTCTTGGGTAAAAGCTAATCCAGTTGAAGATCTCTACCTTTGAGCAAAGCTGTCATTGGAACAAACACTCAGTCCTTTACCACTTTTGTGTGAATTCTCTCTCTATCTTCTTGTTTAGGAGAGGGAAAAAAAAAAAAGATTTCTACATACCTCTTTTAATAATGTGTGTAAGATAATCATGTATTTTTGTAAAGAGGGTTTTACTGATCTCAAGAAAAATGTTACTAAATTCTGCATACATTATCCTGGCTGAAAAAAATTAAATATATAGAATAATATTCCAAATTTTAAAAAAACACTACGACATAGCAAAAAACAGTGAAAATTTTGTCATCTAATGTGAAAGCTTAAGACATACTTCATGAGAAAGAACATTTCATGCTGCTACAAAATTAGTTTTCAGATACTGCAAAACTACATTAGGCAAAAAATGCTGCTAATGAAGTTTGTCTGCTTGTGATCAGTATGAAATATTTTAATTGTATTTTTTCTAGTCCCTTACAATGTATAAATCTGTTTTATTCTCTCTAAAAACCTTGTCTTTTTACTACCACATGCGCTAAAGAAACCTTTCACTTACATTAAAAGTTACATTAGCTTTTCATAGCTTTTCACAGAACAAATCCATTAGACTTACTGAATTAAATTCCTTACAAATAAGATCATTCCTATAAACATTTAATATGTCACTATCTTTTAATAATAAAAGCTTTTTCAACCTGTATTCTGTGTTGCCAAGATCCCCATAAAAACTCGATGACAATAAACCCCAAAAAGAATATTTCAATAATAAAAATGTTAAGTAAACAATATTAGTTTGAATTTATATAACTAAATAAGACCCATAAGAACCCACCAACTTGAGATTCTGTGATATTTTCAAATGTGTTTACCATCACCTTGCCAGTTCTGACTCTTGTTTGATAAGAAATACCGAGGGAACGGCCTGAAGTTGTGTCAGGGGAGGTTTAGGTTAGATCTTAAAAAAGGTTCTTCCCCCAGAGGGTGGCTGGGCACTGACCAGGCTCCCCAGGGCAGTGGACACAGCCCCAAGGCTGCCAGAGCTCCAGGAGGGTTTGGATGATCCTCTGGGGCACAGGGTGGGACCCTTGGGGCTGGGCCTGTGCAGGGCTGAGGGTTGGACTCGATGGTCCTTGGGGGTCCCTTCCAGCTCAGCAGATTCTGTGATTGCATGAAATATGCCTTTAAGTCAAAAGACACAAAAATTTCCTGTCTAGTTGAGTCTATGTCCTTCTACTTTCTTGATTTACTGTAGGATACACCCTGAAGTATCTACTCGAAAAGTGTTGCTGCAGCATGTTTGCTTAGTTAATAAATTTTGCAATATGTCTTCCAAAGCCAATGAAAATGACCTATTTCTTCCATCACCTCTCAGTCCTAATTTGTCCTAGTCGAATGTTTCATTGAATCATATGCTCTTTCACCACTGAATTCACAAACATAAAATGTAATTAGCATTGATCAAAAAAAATACAAATTCGATCCAATAATTGTGGAAGTTATTATAAGAACTTTTTTCGTTTCACATGGTGCTGGGAATTAGGAGTTAAGTTTTAGTGATAGTACTTCAGTTGCATTGGATCATAGACTGAAGGTTTATGGAAAAGATGAAGAGAATCAGGAGTGAGTTAATTCAGTTATTATTAATATGTCTTTAATGTCAATTAACACAAGAGTTGCTGACTTATGGCTGATTTCTGAGTAATAAGAACAAGGAAGTCCTTTATTGCACTTTCTTGTTTATTTTCAGAACTGCCTGTGACTTTCATGCTCCTTTTCCCTAAAATGTGGAGAAAAAAGGGTTCATGTAGTCAGACAATAATAAAAAAATAAAATTAACTAACTAACTAAATACCTAAGGAAAACATAATTCCCATCTATATAACAACCATGTCAGCTATTGAATATGTATTGCAAGGTGTGAATCTTTCCAAATGTCTGTGTTTAGAAACTTAATTTTATACTCCTTCCATTCCTTTATAACTAAATTCTGGTCAGTCTAACTACATTTTTTTAACTTATTCCTTCTGGTCTGTCTTTTTAAATTCTCTCTGTTCAGTCAGAAAAAAAGACTTTTATGCCTCTGGACGACACCACAGTTGTCTGTGAACACAGGAAATGTGTCTTTTTGTACTCCCTTCCTGTTCTTCGTACCTCCTTGGCGTGAAATTATTGCAACTGTGAAACAGGCATGGCTCCTTGAAAGGAAAGAATTGTAGCATTGCATGTATTTTGTTAAGGTAAAAATCACATGCCTGATGTAAACATATTAGGAGTAATTGACTGATAAGTGTCAGAATTCTGTGCTGAATGTGTGTTAAGTACTGTCTGCAAAAATATGACCATTTTATCCGAAAACTGGAATACTTTGTTTCAAATTCCCGAAAATAACTAGCCCTGCCATGGAGGTTGTTTTCTTGATAAATTGTTTATATTCACAGGGAAAGTGTTTCAGAATCCTGAAACCTTTGTTATTTTGTCTTGTGCAGTTTGCACCCCTTCTTCTCCCTCCAGCCCCTCAAAGAAATAGTTGAAGCCTATCAATTAAAACTCACGTTTAAATAAAATATAAATTAAAAAATTCAGCCCGGGGCCAGTCACCAACAAAATTTCAGCTTGAAGGGTTAGCATCTTTAAAGGTAGTAAGCAGCAGGAAACCCCAGCAAAGCAAAGCATTACGAGCTTCTTTGGCCCTTAGACGCAGGTCGAATGGAATTTGTGGAAATGCCTGAGATATCCATGAATGAAAAACACCAGTGGCTAAGAAGTGCTTCAAGAAGCGTTAATGAAACAGTGCAACTTTCCTAGTCTGTTGTTTTTAAGCTCTTAGCTGCAAATAGGCATCAACAGACCCAAGGCACAGAAGTGCTTAGGCTCCCTGAAGAAGGGTAACTCGTTCCCCGCTCAGGCAAATGTAAGGACAAGGATTTAGCAGCAGCAGAAATGGCAGGATGGCTCCACATTAAGTGACACTGCACACCGAGTAGCTAGAAGACCTGAGACTAAGGTGGTGTAATTGTCCGTAAATCTGTCCGCTTCTCCTCATTACTCTTACACTCGTTGATGAAGGTTCCATCCTGATCGGGACCAGCATAATGGTCAGCACCTCTCAGCAAAACGAGAGGGGAGATCTCTTTTTACCTATGCCACAGGAATCTTATTAAACTCAGTGAATCTTTTGTAACTAAGTAAAAGCCTGCACACTGACCAAAGACTGAATTACCACAATTAACACATTTAGGAGTTCCATTAAGTATAGTGAGATATATACTCACTATTAGGGAAAATTAAGCATCTTGGCTGAAAAGAGTAGATGGGCTAGAGAATATTTGTTCTTCACAGTAACTGGACTCTTTGAAGTGCAGATGATGGAACCATAGATGTAATAAATACCTGTTGCAGGGCAGGCATTGTGGCACCTGTTTTTGAGCTTTTTTTTGCAAGCAGTAGTCTTGTTGATACATTATGGCATGCCTCTTACTTCTAAGAGCCTCACTCCTTTTCACGAAGTTTTTCATTACAGATTTTTTGTTTATTACAATCTGACAGAAAAGTTGATCCTTCTTAGGGCTTACCTGCGTGGGAAAGATGAACATTAATGAAGTTCTGAAAGACTCCCAGAGTTATTGCCTCCTCTGTTCTGCTCCACTACGACTGCATTTCCTTAGTTGTCTTTAGCTAGTCTGCTTGTCTGATATTTAGGTGTTTAGTTTCTCTATTTGAGGAAAGATTGCAAAACTTTCTTTGATTTGTTTTTTGCTGCTGTTGTTTTGTTTTCATGTAGCTTACTGGAACAAATCTTTTTTTTTTTTTTTTTTTCCCTCCGATGCTAAAATATTTATTTGCTCTTTAGGCACTCAGTATTTTCTTTGAGTCCTTGGTGAAGCTGAAGAACGTGATAGGTTTTTAGGGAGGTCAAAAATCATAATCTTTTTTCCTTCTTTCCTACTTATGTCCTGCTTTAGCAGAAGTTTAATAGTTAATCAAAAAATTGGTAGCTCTTATTCATTGAGGGAGTTTTGAGTGAATTGAATTTTAAGGAAAGAAAGTGTATGCAACTAAATAATAGCTGGAAGTAATTTCATTAAAACATTAAATTAGCGAAATTATAATGTGCTGATTTGTGTTGGAATAATATATAATACAGAATGATGGATAATATGCTCTTGTGTTGGAATATTTTAGTTTGAATTAAAATATGTCTTAAGTAAAGTTACTGTGTCAGTGTAATACATGTAATTTTTAGATAATTATGAACAGAATATCTTTACTGCATGTCAAATTGTAGTAACTAAGCACTATGTGTAGACTTTTGCTTATTTAGAGTAAATTTGAACTCACATTGAAATGCATGAAAATCTATGAGTCTTTATTATGGACCAAGCTGAAAATTTATATGAAAAACAGTAGCTTATCTATACCACCCAAAATAAAATCAATTACTTATATTCTCGGTATTGCCAAAGAAAAAAAATTTGTGCCTGTAAATAACATTGTGGTTTTTTCACTACATGGAAATCAAAAGATAGATGTATACATTTTGAATAAGTAAATCTCATGTTGTCCCAATATTTTACTTTTTTTATTACTCTTCTTATTTCAACAAGTAGCTGCTTTGGTGGAAGACACATTTGTTTGATCAATCTTGGCATTATAAATATAACCATGATAACTCTTACTATTGTAATTGCTATTATTATTGGATAATATCCTTCTTGAACTCCATCTGTCGTAATTGATATGGGATGAGCTATGTAATTTATGGCACCCCTGTATTAAAAATTTCTTGATTTACTCCGAATACTCATAATAAGACAGTATTTGAAGCTGGAAGAGAACTGATAGGCATACTTTAGACTTGTAGCACTTAAGAGTTTTATCGGTAAGAAATGCCTCAGCTGCTTTATAAATTTGATTAAACTCACACTGGAATTATAGTATATAGAAAGACGTTCCTTATATAACTTGAATATTTTTTTCATTTGGTGATGAAACAGGTAATTTATATTTTGTTTATCTGTCCTTCCCCCCAATTTGCACATTCTTCCTTCTTTTTTTTTCTACCAACTGCACTTCAGCTTTTCACCTCTTATTCACAGAATGATGCATTTCTGTCCTACTGAATACCACTCATTCCAGACATTGCTTTTTAAAGAGCAAATGTTAGAGCTCATGTCAGTATACTGCATTATTCAACTCTAGCATTTCACAGTTATTCCTTATTCTTCTCATTGCACAATTGCTCTACGAGGTCTCTGTAGGACTGAGCTTGATTTTATTTACCAAAATAAAATGTCTCTACATCAGCATCACACAATTAAATACATATTCTTTCCTTCACAAAGCCTTATTTGTTACCAGATTTTTGTCCATATCACAGAAACCTACAGTTTCTTTATGTTTTTGGTATCCCTAACTATTGTCTAAAAAAAAAGAAAGATATTTATCACCAAAAAAAATCCAATAAAATATATGTGATGGAGAGTTTTTAACTAAAACTCCTTGTTAGAGTATACTACTTAAGTATTCATTTAGCCTGAAGGAGCTGTGTGAATTACTCCTAGCCCTATGTTGCCTTCAGCAGTGAGATCTGCTCTGTTGTACAGAGGAAAGGTGTCCAAGAAAAATGAAGAGTGACTAGTAGCATGTGAGAAAGCGCTGAATTCAAACAGGGTTTCCATTGTGTAGAAAGTCTTCCAGTGTGGGTGAAAGCATATGAAATTGTCACGCTGAGCAGACTATTTTGTCATTTCCCCGCATTTGATTTGAGAAACAAGTTGACACTGACCATCTGGTTCTTGACAATTTCTACAAGGTGTTTTGGATTTCATTCTGGAATTCTTACTGAATCTCGAGTCAAGTTGAGCACTGTAAGTTGCAACAAGAATATGTTTTAAGCTGCATGCGCTAAGCAGTAAAGCAGAAATTCACATGAAGTTATTTTCCTGAAATAAAGCATAGCAGCTGTTGTAAAATAAATGTATAATTATTCAGGGTATATCTATTTACGATACATTGCTCATTTCTCTTATTGTGCAAAGGCAGAAAAACATGTCATGCACTGTTGGATTTTGGATAACACCTTTTTTTTTATATTCCACTGTTTATGTGCCTTTCTATTATAAATTGAGATTGACATAAATTATTATAGGATAAGTGGTAAGTGCTCAGAACTCAGTCAATTCTTCTAGAAATATCTCAAAGCAATATGTGAGTTTCACAAATACACGTGCACTAGACACGTAGGTAGAATAATTCAGTACCATTGATTCCTTTCTAACATGTACATTAAAAAGAAAAAAGGTGAAAAATGAAGTTAGCAGAAGCAAACAATACAAAGGCAGATGTATCATCCATCCAGCAGAAATGTACTTTTTTTTGTTTTTTTACTTCTGAATTGAAATTTGTGAGGACTTATTCAGACCCTGGGGTGTTGTAAAAGTAGTGTGTCTGCTGTTGTTTATCGCTAGTGCTTCTAACTATTAATCACATGGTCTCATTCCTGGTGATTCACAACACATGCCACCTCACACCAGAAGACCAAAGTTGAAAATATGAGGCATATGAAAGAGATGAGACATTCTTTCTACTGCATCCAGCTCTGGAGTCTTCAGTGCAAGAAAGACATGGACCATGAAGCAGATCCAGAGGAGGGGCAAAAAAATGGTCAGAAGGATGGAGCAGAACCCTTCCTATAAGGAAAGGCTGAGAGAGTTAGGATTTTTCAGCTTGGAGAAGAGCAGCCTCCAGGGAGATCTTGCTGTGGCCTCTCAACGCTGAAAAGGGGATCTGTAGGAAAGCCAGTAGCAATAGAAAAAGGAGTAATGATTTTAGACTAAAAGAGGGTAGATTTAGACTACATAAAAGGAGGAAACTTTTTATGAAAGGGGTAGTGAAACACTGGAACAGTTTGTTGTGGATGCCCCATCCCTGGAAACACCAAAGGTCAGGTGGGATGGGGCTCTGTGCCACCTGACCTAGTGGAAGGTGTCCCTTTCTTGTGTCAGGGAGGTAGGACTAGATGACTTTTAAAAGTCCCTTCCAACCCAAACTATTCAGTGGTTCCATGACTGTGTATCATACAAGTAGATTTTGGGGAAAATGCCTTTTTATATTCTCCTCTTAATATTCATCTTGGTACCTAGGCTCACAGTGTAGGCTTTGGCAGTAGAAAAAGGATCAGTGACACATAACGTGTTCTCGTGCTTCAGTAGTGTAAGTAGCTCTCTGTGTGAAACACAGCAGGTTCATATTCTTCTCTTTCTGGTGCAGTTTATGACTAACAAGTTCTTTTTATGTGCTGTAAAGAAACCTTTCACTAATGATATCCTTTTCTAATACTTACCAGTGCAGTGCATTTGCTCGTAAGATGAAATCTCATTTCCCTTCATTTTTTTTAATTTTTTTTTTTCTGTGCTTACCAGTTGGACAAATTACCACAAGTAGAACAGCTTCTTTCATCATTACAAATCTAATCTGTGGATAATGAGGTGAAAAAAATGAGCTTGTGCTTAGACAGTAGAGAGCAGTTATAAAATTTTGCCTTTCGTATTGCGTAAACCTAGAGCAGCAAATAAAGTTATGAAAGTAAAGAATAGTTTTATTTCTTCGTTTCTCATGAGTGAAGAACTCTGAATTTGGTAGAAGTATGGTATCTGTGAGTTTATCAAGAGCAATTAATAAACCCTATTGTTTGTTGTGAACATATATTATTTATGGGATTTGAGAGAACTTCTAGCTCTAGAAGTCATGACCAGTACTCAGCCTTGTCTTTAGAAGGAGTTTTCCTTGAAGAACCAAATTAACTTTAAAAAAAATAATAGTTTTTGAAGGTGATCAAAAAATTCCCTTAAGATATTCATATGAAAGTCTTGCTGCTAATTAGAAATATCCATAAATATTCAGCAGAAGCATTTAATTATGACAGTGAGAAAAAGATTTTGTATTAATTAATATTTATGATTTTTGACAGTGGAAATCTGGTAGATAAACAGAAGGATTAGAAGAAGAAGAATTCACCTGTGACTTTTCACTTGTCTGTTCCATCCAAAGAATATGATTGCCCTGAAAAGAACCACTTCATAGACTAAAAGTTGACATAATTTCCTCTTTTCCTAAACAACAGATGCCTACCCAGTGTAATTAGGGAAAGATTTGCTTTTACTTCTTCCAGGTTTTAAAGTTAATCTTCTTTCAGCTAAAACTAGATCAGATATTGATTCTCAATTTATATTTTTCAAATTTGAATGGAGAATGAACACATGCTCTGTATAGTAATTGAGCTGGAGAGGCATTTAACATCCAAAGTATTGATTAACATTTGCTTGTTTATGCACAATTGATTGCAAACTGCAGTTAAGTCTTCTTATTTTGAAACACTCAGGTTTTATTCTGTGTGATGTTAGGACTTGCATACTAATAACTGTGAGATAATGATTTTGCCCCGTGTTCTTTATCAAATACACATACCACTGGCAAAGCAAAAAATTTTCACTTTTGTCGTGTTTGCAGTGCTTTAAAAGGGATGAGTTTATTTTTTATTTGATTTGGTTCAGTTTGGATGTGTCAGTTGCTACTCATGCAAATCACAGGGAGTGAGCTGTGAACCATTTCTCATTTTTTTCTTCTCAGAGGTTAGGTCAGAAGAGAGCAA
>VZRE01018811.1:0-18793 GCA_013396775.1 Cephalopterus ornatus
GAGGGGGAAAAAAACAAAACTCAATAGACCAACTAAAATCTTCCTTGAGGTGTCAGCAATACAAATCAATCCAGCCCACTGGGATTGCAGGTAGGCAGGACTTGCCAAGCTTTGGCCACTCCCAAATATATTTTATTTTGACAATTCACTTCCTTTATTCTTATTGCTTGTTCAGTCACCTCGGTTCTTATTTTAGTCTAAATACATTTTCAGCTTAGCATGATACTAAATGTCTCTGCTTGCATGTTTTTGTGCCTTTCCAAAGACTTAATTGAACTCCCATTTTGGGTACCACATGCTTGCCAGGTTTCTTGCACTGAACAAACATTTTAAAACTGTCCAATCAGACTTACTTTTGACATGAATCTAATTACTACTGTTGGACCTGGCCTTGCTTTAGTCCTTATTTGCTCTTTGAAGCTACTCATTTCAGAGCATTTAAAATTCATAAAATTAACTGGTTCAAGGAATTTAGATGCTTGGTTATCATTAGGGGGATTTTTTTGTTGTGGGTTTTTTGGTTTTTTTTTTAAGAAAACCCATGCAAGAGGTCCAGCCCTGTCTAACTGTGTAATCTATCAAGCTGGGCGATCTATTTGTGACATAATGGAAAAGGAGACGAGAGTGATGGGAGCTGTGTGCTTGGCAATAGCTGTGGTAATCAATATTCCAGTCACGAACAAACTGTCAAAACTTAAGGATGCACAGAACTGTATTATTTTATCATGGGCTGGATTATTTTCAAAGGAATCTGGGGGACTTACAGGCCCAGCTCTCATTAAATTCTAATGGGAACTGGGAGTCACACTCTATTGAGCTGTCTTGAAAAAAATCACAGCAGTGGTGAATAATTTTATGAGGTCACCCAATCAAAATAAATTCCATCATGACTTCTACACACAGTTAAACAACTTTTGGGGCTTAATTCTTCTCTTTTAAAAGGATTAAGAAAACCTAAATAAATTGTATTTTCATTTTTGTGGGATTCCAAATTATGTTTTCTTAGCAATAGCATGGTTTCTTTTTTCCTTTTAGCGGTAAATTGGTTTTCATGTCATACTTTGTCTTCACTGTGCCATAATCCCATGAGAAAGTGATGAAAAATGTAGCTGCTGATAGACTTGCAGGGGGAAAAGAAGATGTGCAGTACATATTATGAGACTTTCACATTACACAGGTAGTTCTGGTAAAACAATGAAGTGTGATCAAATTTACTGTTAGACTAAACAGCAGGCATCAGCAGTTCTCCAGCATTAATAAACTTTCATCTCTTCATATAACCTACAAAGTTTTTCTTCAATAATGTATTCATATATTTAATGTTGTACAAATTTTTACATGAGCCATGACTACATACTGGACATCTGTATCATTTAAATGGTGAAATAAGGAAAGCAAGTGCAGCAAATTGTCATGAAATGGAGCATTTCCCCTGCTCTTGAAGCAGTCCTGTGAGCGATTGTCATCAAGGTGGTCTGCTATCCTCCCTCTGAATCAGTGTTAATGTATTTTCTCACACAGACAGGAGCATTTCTTTCCAGCTTTTTCCTCTTACCTCAGGACTCTTCAGGAAAATATTACTCAAACTCAAATTTTCACTCTTGCCAAACAGTCACTTTCATAGTGACCATGGGCACATTTATAAATTATGTACATGGTGGAGGGGAACTTGTCTCTCTTTTTATAAGGTAGGCAAACTGCTCATTCACCCCAGCCTGAAGGACCCTGTTCTTGACTCATCCTTGCAATTATAGAATTCAGCAAATCCACGTGAGAGGAATGAAAATTCAAGTTCAGTGATGAGTTCAATGATGCTGTTCTATGTTGAAGTCATGTGTCTCTTGAGTTGATCTACCTTGTATTACTATACAATCCTTTTGGAGAAAACAGGTTCTGTTTGCAGGTCTGTAGTCCTGCATCCTCCTTCATGCAATGTCGTGGAATGCTCACATTTGTAAAATAAGTGACTTGCTTGCAGCTGGGATTCTTCTCTAGTCATTTGCTTTATCTGACATCAAGGTATGTAAAACTGAAAGAAGAAAAAAAATCAATGAGAAGCTGAGGACCTTAATTACCAGTAAGGGCTTATTAAAATCAGTCTCTATTTCCTCCTTCTTTTCCCCTTCTCCAAACATTCAATGATGGTGCCAGATATAGAAATTAGAAAACTCAGCACAAATTAGGCAATTTTCTTTTGCCATGAAACCTTTGCTTTTACTGCTCCATGAAAGCAAGACAAGGTTTGTTAAAATTACATTAAAAGATGAGCTGCTGGACTGAATTAGAAAATAGGTTTTAGACAATCCAAAAAAGAGAGCAGTGGAGATATGATCAAAATATTGATACGATGAATAAGGAGACGGAAAAAGGGAATGACCAGCTTTTTAGACAAACTAAGTTTTCCTCCACTCCTTTCAATTTTCCACCAGTTTAAAAGCTTTCAGTAAATATGTGAATATATTCATACACATACAGGTATGCATGTAGGCATTCACGCATAAACATACACAGAGACACACACATCCTCAGCTAATGCGGAACAGCCTTTTTTCTGACATCTTTTTCCTGTGATAACATAATGGCTACTGTTCAGCTAAAGCTTGGCTATAATCCTTCATTCAGAACACAAATTTCTCAGAACACAGTTTTATATGATATTAATACAGCCAGCAGTTCCAAGAAAACATATCTGGTACTCCCTTTGTGACTACTCTATCATCTTGTTACATTTCATTGTTATCATAAATATTAATTCCAAAATTTTCTTAATTTTATCATAAGATACTTGTTTTGTTATGAATGAATATTTGTGAAATTTATGATCTCATTAAAATCAATAGTAACTTGCAGGAAGAAAGGCAACTGAGTTCTGGAAAAAAATACACAGTAAAAGAAAATGTATTTTTAACCACTTAAAAAATTTCCTTTTTTCCCCTCCACTTAGAACATTTTTAAAGGTTACTGGAGCTACTGTTTTTCACACAGTCTTTGAAACTCCAGAGTACCTTCCATCAGCACCTACAAGGAGAGCCACACATTTTCAATCTGTTGAAAATAATTGTGTGGAAAAACCCATTCTGTTGCTTCCAGACACAATCCAATCAGTGTAATGGCTTTTGAGAAAGAAGGAACTATATTCACATTTCATTCATGTAAAGAATGAGATAATAGAAGACTTTCATGGTAGATGAGCACCCTGCAGGTACTGCAGTTTGCTGCAGCATACATAAGGCCTTGTTGGGTTCATTGCATAAGGGAAAAATCTCTCTTAAATTGTATTCTTCCCCCAGGCTTCAAATACATATTTTTTTTAATGGACTGAAGCAGGAACTGGAGGGATTTGGCATCCCAGTAGGACTTTTGCTTTTGAATGGCTGCTCTGATGTTCTGGGAGAACTTGCCGTAATTCTTGTCTTTCTTTAATGAGGTAAAATTGGCCCAAACAGCAGATAGCAGGGCCCTTGCAACTGCACTTGGATCATTATTTCCCAATCACACAAAGAAAAGCCCTAAAACAAAAACAACAAGGAAATGAACATCTTGTTTCTTTTTGGTGTTCTCTGTGCCCGTTCCCTTTGTGTGGTTTTCAGTTTTAACTGAAATTCAGTAACAGCAGAGTTCAAACGCAGAGTGGTTGCCAGTCCGCGTACTGCAGCAGCGCTGCCAGAGAGGTGCGGTTGTTTGACAAAGAAAAATGTTCCTTTGCTTTTTATAGCACACCATTGTTATCAGTTTCCTTTTTATTGTAGTGGGAAAGAGAGTCGCTACTTTCCTGTTCAAATGCTGTGCCCACAACAATCCCTTCTCAGCTGCTCACAACTCCCCAGATTACATCCCTCCTGACCTGAGACTTCTCACCTTCACTCTGCACACAGACACACGCATTAACAAAGACGCATCATTAAATTAAAAACTAGGGGGGGAATGTAGATCTGGACACTTCCAAATATGTCAGAGAAGTGAGTTTTGAGCAGTGGTGGCTCGAATTTACTCTGTCTTGACTCGTTTGACCTTACATGTGTTAACTGATTGATTTTAATTCAGGAGATGCTAATTCTTAACTGATATATAATACATATACATGTATAAATCAGCAATAGAAAATGTATGCAGGAGAAAATGAATTCTTGAGAAAAAGCCTCATGTGGTTCAAAATTACTAAGAAGCATAAAAGATCTCTTCTTAGCAAGGTTTACTAGCTTTTACATTAAATTCTTGTACTTCATTTTAAACTATCTAGTCTCACATTTTTGATCAATTCTAAACAGCACTCAAGATAGATTACAGATATGTTGTGTTTGCAAAGCACCACTTTTATTACAGATACAAAGATTTGTATTATTTATTTGCTTTATTAATGTAACATCGTCACAGGCAGAGTTTATACTCATTTTCATCAAATCTTTCTAGAAGATCTGCATCTGTAATACGGAATTTTTAGGTCTGGAATTGGCAGTCAGCAATCACACCTGTTCACATACCTGCATAACATGGCCCAAGTTAACATATATTTGCAATTTCATGTGGCCCAAGTGAGTTCACCTAGAGACTTCTCATGAAGAGGAAAATTCCTGCATGATTTAGCACAGCTCATGAGTTCACTCGCCCCTCCGCAAACCTCACAGATACTGAAAGATGCCAGAGAAATATTTATGTAACTCTTGCAAGTTTATTTGACATGTTAATAGTTCATTAAAGCTCTTTCATTCACAGAATGTTTATAACTTTTAGTAATGCTGGTCTTGCAGAGGTAATTTTCACTAAGTTTGTTTTATTGCATTGGATACATTTTTGTGGAGACTGGATGTTAACTATGCAGCTGAATTTAGAATGGAAAACAGAAAATTTCACACCGAGGATGAATAATTCAGTTTTTAAGTTGCAAGCAAGATAAGTGGATTGCTGTCAAATGATCTTTATCTTATTTGTCAAGATAAAGCACAGTCCCAAAGGCATAAACAGATTGTAAAGGAGACATTTCTTTCTTACCCTTTCTTTCACACTTTCAAAGATCTTTGCAAATCTGTCCAGCTAAATTAGAACACATCTTCTCTCCTTATAAGCTGGTACTTTTTATACAAGAAAAGTCTTAGTTTATGCACTAGTATCTAGAAAGGCTTATATGCCAGTCCTTTTAAAATTGTACATATATTTAGTTAGTGCATGCTGATATCTGGAAGCCCTAACATCAATTTTACAACATATTGTAAAAAGGAAAAAACAAAACAAAACAAAACGGCTGCATATTTTTATATTTCTGACATATAAAACTTCAGCCAATATATTCTACCCCCTAGATTTATGATCCATTTAAGGTTAGGTAGCTTTTCCTCTGACCACAGCTACTACAGTGTTGTTCTCATTAATGCCAATGAGAAAAAGAATATCTTCTCCCTTTTCTGTCTCTCTTTACTTCCCCAAAGTCCCACTTCCGGAAGCGATATCCTTTTGAAATATAGGAAAATCAACCTCTTCCTTTCTATCTATCTTTTTGAACAGTGCCCCAGAGAGAAAAGAAAATTATTTTGACCAAATTTGGAACACATTTCCAATCTAAACAATAGTTCCCACAAGCAACAACTTTGGACTCAGACCAGGACTTCAGCTCACATAAATCATCATAAAATGTCTTTGAAATTTAGACTCAAGACCCCTCACTCCTTTATTTCATTTTATCTTAATTCTGTTCTTTTAGTCATTCACTTAAAATTCTTTGTGTATCAAGAAATATTTTTTCAAGTTGCCTCTTTCAAATTTCCTTAAAAAGGTGAAATTGGGAACTTGTTCAATTACAAAATTTCTTTTGGAAAATCATACTGATATAGGCAAACCATATTAGAATAAGCAATTATTTTCTGAAAGAGAAAATTATTTAGAAATCTAATACTAATATACACAGGGATTTTTTCTAATATCTACAGTTTTAGGCAATACAATCCAACACTGAATTGCCCAACACAGAATCACTGAGGTTGGTAAAGACCTTTAACATCAAGTTCTACCATAAATCAAACACCACCACCATGTTCACCACTAAATCATGTCCTCAAGTACCATATTCACACATTTTTTTGAACATTTACCAGGAATGAGGCTGCCAGGTGACTGAATTAGGAAGGAGCAAGAGGCTACAGAGTGTGTCAGGGGGTGGGGACCCTAGGGATTGCAATGGTACTTGCCCACTGCCAGGGACAGCCTTTCCAGCCTCTAATTTTACAACTAAAGGACTGACCTGATCCACGATACTGACAGTCCTTCTTTACTTCCCTCTTGGGAATTTCTTACCCTCTGAAGTAGCTGATGGCTGAAGTCATTGGTTCCTGTGAATGCTGCCTTTAGGCACCCAGGGTTTGCATTTTATGGGGAAGATGGATCTGACAAAATTCATATTCAATAGGCCCTGACATGACTAAGAATCAGACATGAGCAGCTTGTTTCATTGTGGTACCCTGAGATAACCCCTCAGATATCTTGCCTCTGAGTGACTACCGAACCCCTCTCCCAATCTTCAAACATGGAGTCATCAGGCAAATAAAGAGGATAACAAAGAGCTCCCGTTACTTATTTATCTCTCAGAATCTATCTTTGGTTGTTCGGGTTTTTTTTCAGAAAAACTTGTCCAGCATTATCCAAATATAAGGTTGAGCATGCACATTTCCCAGAGAAATATGTTCCATTCTCACAGCCCTGTTTTTCTCATGGAAGCAATACACGTATCAAAACAACTAAAAGGAGCAAAATCAAAATGCCTCTTTGTTTTTCAATATTTTCCGTGTTTCTTTTTAAATAATAAAAAGGCTGAATCAGTACATCTTTTAGTGAATTTAATGAGTTATCTTGTGCATAAAAGAGTGGCACATATCTCTGTACTTAATGTTTCTGAGAGATAATCACTTATCATTGGATTACAAGTTCCTTTGGGGTTTGTGAGAGGGAGGGAAATGAATTTTCTTGGTATTCAGGAACTTAAACAGAATATAAAATTACATTTGTCTTTTCCACTGCAGTCTAGTAACTGAAGGGGGAGCACGTTTAGAAAGGAGTCACTCCGAATTTGTTGCCTTACCCATCTGACGGATCCTAGATGTACTGAATTTCCAAGTATTGTCTGCTTACAAAGTGTGAAAAATGTCCCTACCCCAGCAAGATGCTTAAGGTAAGCACCAGTGAGTGGCTAGGGCCACAAACCAAGGATCTGTGCAGACAGATGTGTGAGCCCTCACACCCTGCTATACAGACCGTGCAGAAGCAAAAACCAGCAGCATGAACTAATGACTTCAGTGCCTCTTGTTAGAATATCCAAATGCTGCTCTTAATGCTGCCATGACAGTGACTTGAGCAAGGGTGAAATTCAAATGCTGGCTTGTCTGGAGGAGTTCTTAACTTTCTGTCAATTAAGGCATAGGAGAGTTTATAGGGCCTAATTAATGCATGAATTAATATTTTGTCTGTGCTTAAAAACATGTACCTGGAGTGGAAAAACTTCGTAAGAGATGAGGGAAGTATTCTACTGGAAGATGTGAGGTCCTGCAAAGCATGTATTTCAAAGAGCTATTGCTGTCTAAAACAAAACAGTGAAAAACATTGCATTTGGAAGTGTTCCATATTCTCATTTCTTCTTACTTTGTACTAGTTGGGTTATTTACATGAAAACATCATCTTTGTTCCTAAAGAGTTCATCTGCTGCTTGCTCCCTGCCTGAAGTCAAAATAATGCTATGTTTGTAATATCTTAATCACCTCTACTGCAAACAATTATGAAATTATAAACAGAAGATTATGTCTTCAAGTGGGAACTAAGTGGCTGGAGCTGATGAACTCTTAAAAGCAAAGATCCTGTTATCATGCAAATACTTCCAGTAATGAAGAAAATGAAACAAAAATCATGTAAAAAAATTAAATATGAATATCGAGATCATAGACAGCAGTTGGTCTTTCAGACAGGATAATGATCATTGAAATGATTTCATAATAAAATTATAAAGCCATGCTAGTAATTATTATTTCATTATATATCCATTTTTGCATCTGTAATTTTTTTTTCATCATCAGGATTTTGTTTTGAAAAACAGAATGCTCCTAGGGCCTACCATTTTTGGAACAGCATCTCATAATTTTCTGTAGATTGCGCATGCGTTTCACACCTCTTATTTGTTTATGGCAATTACATCCAAGAAAGCAAGGCATGCATGGCTTATACGATCTTCCCTTTCCTTCCACTTGAACAGCACTGAGGAAGTCAGGAATAAGCCTGAAATGTTTAGCTTCAGAGGTACCAAAAGAAGAAGCCGGTGAGCCTACTTGGATGCCAGCACCTGCACAGCAGCAGTGTAGGTGTTCTCCAAACCCTTCACCTCAGCTGTGTGCATTGCTAGCAAAGGGAAGGGCTACCTCTCAGCCTTGCTCTTTTATCCCCAAGGTAGGATATACTGAGAAAAGTATTTGACACCAACCTACCTTCACAAAGAGTTGTAGTGATGCAGCATCAAATGCTCAACCCCTCCTCATATTTCAGACCTTTTCCTTACAGGGGTGATCACAAGCCTCCTGCTCAGCATATCTGTGCAGGCTTCATTGAATCCATTCTCTCCTGATTGACGTTGGCTTAGCAATGCTGATCAGCTGAGTGATGGCACTGCTTAGAGAGACCTGCTGTTCTCATGCAGGCCGTGGATTTGGATTGCCCTGAGAATCCCTGGCAAATCCTGACATATCCACTTTAAAAGCTGTTTGCTCCCAGTATGCTCTTTGAACTGCACTCAACCTTTGTAATAAGTAGCTGGATATTTATGGCTATCACTGAATTCTATGTGCTGTTTAGGAACCTCTGCACAAGATTCCTCTAAACTTGCCTTATATACTTTTGGAGTGTGTTTTGGTTTTGACAACCAGGCGGGTGGCCTCAAAGACCATTTTAGAGATTGCAGTTGCTGTTGTCGTAAGAATTGGACAACACTAACAGGACACTTCCAAGGCCACTTAGTCTGGTAGAGGTGATCTGGTCCAGCAAAGGTGATGCTGGAGGACTGAGGTGTAGCCTAGTCTCCAGGGGACAGAACTGGTTGTAGCAAAGGTGGAATCACCAAGAGAAATCTAAGTTAATGTCAACTCTTTATGCAAGCAGATAGCATTTTGCCCCCTGAAGCCACGGTATATGTATAACTGACTGAAAGTTAAAGTGCTTGTAAAGCAGGAAGGAGGTGAGATTAAGGATACGGCAGACATTATTCAGATTGTGAATTTTTTATGATGGCATGGTAATCAGGTGAAAATAAAGGTTTATCCAGAACTGCACTTTGAGAAAATGGCTGATATTTGTTGGATGACAGGGTTTCAGTATATTTGCTTTGCTAACTGAACCTACAGTTACTCTAAAGACATAATTGTATGCCATGTGATGAGAGCAAGAGACTATGAAAACAGCTTCCAAAAGATGAAAACAGTCATTGAGTGAAATTTATCACCTCAAAGGACTAGCATAAGATTCAATAAGACTTGTTTTGGTAATGTTTGCTACCTTGCATGGAGTCTCAACCTCCAGGAAGAATTAATGCATACAAAAATCAGGTTTTATTTTTTAAGTAAATTTCTAGTATTGTGTTGCAGAGAAAATCTTCAATATATTAGTTGGGTGCACTTTGAAAGTGGCTAAATAAGAAATCTAATTTAAAAAAATTACTTTTCAAAATCTCATGGAAAGGGAGAAAAAATTCTTCAAGTTTATTTCAGCGCTAGGAGGCTGAGACAGAAATCTGGAACTTCAGTCATATTTACACAATAATTTGAAGATTTTTGTGGAAGTTCGCCAGGCTTTTTCCTACATAAAATTTGCCTTCAGTTTGATACATTTAAGAGATATTAACAAATCCATACCAAGAACTTCAAAGGGCATGTATTTGAAAGCACACTTTATGTAATGTAAAGCCTTTGTTCAGCTATTAGAAGCATTTACATATCTGTATCTTATTGTTATTTCTCTGAAGATATATGCCAACAAGAAATTTCACACCACAATTTACATCTTATATATTCTTTGTGTAAAACTTCTTTGCAAAACTTACATGGTTGAATACAGAAACTATTTCAGTTTTGGTCATAACCAAGACAATGTTTTTTATAATTTTGTTGCTCAACCTCATAATTTAATGGTGAGTATCACAGATTTGGATTGTTTAACTCATTAGATCATATTAGAAAATCAGCTTTAAAAAGAAAAAAATCTTTCCTCATTTGCTCAATACAAAAATTGTACTCTGAAGGTACAGAAATCAGAAAGATAAATAAAATGTATTATACTTTAATAGCCTAAACCTTTCTAAGTCAGAAGCATGAATTCAGGGACTTAATTCAATGTGATGCATTAATTTTCCACTTAAAAATACTTCTTATTTACATTCTTTGTTGTCTTTAAAATATAGTGTTAGGGTTTTTTTAAGATCAGTGAAATTCCTCCTATTTTTTCTGAGATATGGAAGTATAAAACACTTTTACCAACTGTCAGAGTTTCTTTTGTAGTGCTCTCTGTAGAAATAATGGAGGCTGGAATGCATATATTTTATATAAAAAGACATTAATGCTTTTATTTGGTTTCCTATTTAAGATTCGAAAAGAAATAACAAAGAAACATCTATATGCAGTGATTGTGGCACTTCACAATGCTAGCATTTCCTATTCATTCCTAGCTCTTTTTACTATCACTGTTTCTTTTTCTCTTCTAAGGCCCTACACAAGCTCTGTACAAGCTGTGTTTAATAATTTCGCTAGGTTTGTAATATCAGTGTGATGTTCTAATGAAGATTCAAGGAGCAAAGAGACAGCAGGCCAACTATTTTCACAGACACACTTAGCAAAGTGAGATATACAACAATGGAAATTATTATTTTTTTTCTTCTCGGTCTTCGTGGGATGCTATTGCAACCTGCAAATGCCACAGTGTAATTGTACAGCAATAGACTCCTATCATTCTCTGCTGCAGGAAACAACCAGTCCACTGTAACAGATGTACTTCTCTATTATCCCAGTCTAGTGTCTCCAGCCAGAAAGTAACAACAGCCATTCATCCTTGGTCAGGTCCCACTTGGGACTACGTAATTACTATTGCAGTAGATCAGAAGCAATTAATTTTATTCCTCTTGCTTTAAAAAGCAGCAATGAAAAGAGGGGGATGGTGATGCTTTTAATGCCAGAATTCAACCCAACACAGAGATTACGCAATTAAAATAAGAAAATGTCAAGCAATAGAAAAGTTAAAATAGCACTGTAAACTGGTTTACGGTGACAGAGTGCTATGAGGAACAATGGCAGTTTATACTCTAAAGATCTATTGTAGGTTTCCAGCAGTTCAGACATTGCTATTACTAAACCCTATTTCTTATTAATCACAAAGTGCAGTCTTTTTTACTACAACAAGCTTTGTTACTCGATTGTTTTTATTCAAATCTCAGACTAGATGATGATATAGCCTTCTTGGATAAGTGTGAGTCACCATGGCTATCTGCCCTCATGGTGCATATTTACAAGATGCCCACTAACAATGTTTTCACTCTAAGAAACAAGACTTCTGAGTAGGAGTAGCCAAATGTGAAAGGTTTGTCTAACTTGTTTCCAGACCCGTATTACATTTAATTTCAAAATAAGAAATCAACCACAGTAATAAATCCCATCTGTCACCACACCCCTCACTCATCATAACTGTAAAATAATTTGGAAAATATATCAGTTACATCCTTTCAAACGTCCACTGAACTTCACACAGTGAAAACATACTGCTGAAGAGCAGGTAATAAACGCAGAGGGCACCAGTTGTTTGTGATGCACGTTAAGATGGTTGAGTATGCTGTCAGTGGCAGCCATCGAATTTTTGTCTGCCCTCATGGAATTCCCAGTAGAGAAATAAAGCTTGCTTGAAAGGCAGTCTACAGGTTGCCTTGTCCTCTTTCAAAAACAATGTCCAGAAAAGAATGTTCTTTATGGGTAAGAGAGCAGTAGCTTTGTAAAACATGGTTAAAAGGAAGAGACTTTCTAAAATGTATGACAGAAACTATCTCAGATCTAGTAAACTATGCTCTAATATCATTTGGAACCATGAACTCCTTAATTTGACAGCAAAAGTATGTGCTAGTTCTGACCCACTGTGGTGCTCTTGAAAAAGAGAGTGCAATAAAAATGATTTACATGCTTTTCTAAATGATACATTTCTATTCAGATAACAAAGCTCTCTTAACATCTAAAAATGTTATCTCATCTCTTTTGAAATCGAATGGACTTGTCAATAGACTTGCATGGATGAACTGATTTGGTCTATTTTGGAGAAGGGTTATGGGTGGACTCCAGATAAATGCATAGGGAATATGAAACAGGATTAGATTATGTTCTGTCTGCCATATCACATAGCTAATCAATTTATTTACTTATTTTCTGATTTTTTTTTATTTTTTTAAATTTTTTTTATTGGATGTGGTTTTAAATAATATTGGAAAGCCTCCCAGGTGAAAACATGCATACTTTAACACGTCAGCCTTCAGAGTTTTTTAACCTCTAGTGTTGGGAATCATGAATTTGCCTTACTACTTGATAGTACCCAAACCAGGCTAATAACTAAACCCCTACTGCTCAGCTGTCCTGCAGTGATTCACTTGAAAGTCTTAATTCATGTCCTCCTCTGTTACGGAGGTCACTGCATACGATGTTAGTAGGGGTTGCACAGAACTGTCATAGTCTTTTGTTTTGGGAACATAAGTGCCACACTAGCAGCAGAAGACTGAAATAACAGAGGAGTTACACCCCCTGTTGTGGTCAGGAAATGTGTTTCCCTCTCCACTCACAATTTTGAGCGCATGATTTGTGTGCAGTCACAGCCTGTCTGCTGTGCAATCCACTGCTTGTCTGTCATATGGTCCCAGACCTGGGCTACCATCAGAGGATGACACTGCACATAGTGAAGTCCTTCTCTTAAACTCCAGCATGCAGTCATGTCACATGAGGAAGTGCATTAACTCACAGACATCAAGACTTCAGAAAATGAGGAGCACTGTAAGAACAGTTGTGCTTGCAATCTTACCTTTAAGTTATGAGGTGTAGTACTACATTTGCAATGTAAGAGAAAAAGCTACATTGGACAGAAAACCAAGGCCTTAAATTCATTAGCGGTAGTCCACTCACTACATCCGCTTTACACTGGCATAACTCCACTAGATTTTTCATTAGAGCATTTTCCTATACATCAGAGAAGAGAGGAACATATTCTAAGTACACATTCATACCCAGCACCAAAGGCAGGTGAAAGGGTTTGTGAGCCACTTAGCATGCAAGAACAACTGTTAGCAAGTTCTGCCTTGTCTTAATGTTAACTTTTCAATGCTTTTGTCACGCAAGGCTAATATGCTTTTAAAAAAAACATAATGGATTACATGTGTGGATTATGTGTGTGCATATAGCTGTTACACACACACACAAAAAAATCCATTATCAAAGGATATATCATTTGCTTATCAAGCAGGCTGGATATGGAGGTGGGTTGAGGTAGATTGTTTTACTCTGCATTACTCATGCATCTCTGGATAAACAATGTTATACCTCAGGAACAGCCTCATCTTAGATTCTGTTTTAAGTGGTACACTGAAAGTTTGAACTCCAACCTGTTTGTATTATATGTGCAGCACACTTCTATAGATCTTGAGGGAAATATTGAGGAACCAAAGGCAACAATCCATTTATCACAATATGCAACCTGAATCAGTAGAAATTTGTAAGAATTTTTTTCTCAAAAAATGCTTCTGGCATTCTTTCTACCACACTCTGCCTTTCTGTCCCTAGAGGAGCATATTCAGTACTGACAATCTGGCTAAATACCAGCCTACCAGGAGGAAACCTGCTTAATTACCTGGATTCTGGTTTCACACCTTAAGCTGGACTAGTTCACACCTGTGGCTCTCGGGTTCCTGGCTTGCAAATGGAGAAATCAGTTGGTCCTGTCCTTAAGGAATATCCAAGGGTACCAAACCTCATGCATAAAGTCAAAACATACAATATGATTTCCAAACAGAATAAGAACAATGTATTTTGTTAATAAGGACTTTTCGAAATTACTATACTTACCTTTTTTTTTGATTATTTTTATTATGTTCAGAAGACACCAAAACATGACTGTAACCTCAACTATGTCTTATGGGTACATTCAGACTTTTTACTAACTCCATTTTGACTGACACATTTAAATCATTCTATGGGGTTTTTTTAATAAACTAAAAGTATTATGAAGCCCGCCTCATGACAACATATACAACAAAACTACCAACCAGCTAAAAATCCTGCCTTTCAAACTTAAGTGTCAGTTGTGGAAAATGGTAACCTTGTTGCTGTATAAGGAAGATTATTTTTCCCCTGTACAACTTCCCTCTTTAAATACAGTCTTGAGTCAAGGTAAATCAGTTTCTTTACAATAAACCTGAATGCTAAATAATTACAAAGCTTCAGTTTTTTGAAAGGAAAGTGAATCTTCTTATAAATCGTAAAAGAGGTTTGCTGGCATCAAATGTTCTATTAAAAAAAAATCTGTATGGCCCATACAAACTATTTTTCAAATAAAAGACTACATACACTCTTTTGCATTTAAAAGATACTACTATATTCAAAGAACATTAAGGATGTCAAGTTAAAGAATAAAAAATGCTGGAAATCAGGTGTTTTTTTCTACTTTAGATTGTAAATCAAAGTCCATCACTATGTGAGCTGAATATCTTCCATACAAAATCAATAACAATAACAAATTCCTCACAGCATAGCATTTTCATACTTATCTGCTTTGACATCAGAATTTTGCCTGTACATGATTAATTCAACTGTGCTGTTTATGTGTATTACTGATATAATCTTTAATTAGGTAATTACCTGGTATTTTTCAACACAATGCACAAGATGACTAGCTCTCTCTTCATGAGCAACTAATCAATATTTCTTCTTATCCTCCTGTTTATTATGTAGTTCTGACCTTATTTATTTCAGAGTCTCTTCACTGAGCAGAAAAATATTTATTTCTCAATAGACTTCTCTGTGACATTGCTGTCACCACAGTAGGACTCAAAGGTAAATAATTCATCTTTGCAATATCCTTACTAGGTAAAACCTTTGGAAAATTAAGACCTAGGGAACAACTTCTCTCTGGTAGTATCTGAAAGTTGGTTTCTCCTGGCCATTCTTCTGGCTATGCTTCTGGAATTCTATCAAAACCACAGAATGGGAAAAGAAGAAGTGGAGAAGTGGTACACATCTATATCCCATTTAATTTGGATGCCATGCCTCTGGAACTGGCAGATGGAAAGCTTTTTTGGGTTCCACAATTTAAACTTGACCAAAGAAATAAGTCTAATAATTGCCGCAATTTTATGTGCACATATGTAGGAACAGAATTCTGTATCTTTTCCCAATTCCTTAGCATTTCACAAAAGCAGCTCAGCTGAACGATAGTTCAGATTAAAATGGAAAAAATCAAAAGTGTGAAGGGGTTCATGCTCTTGGAAGATGGGAAATGTGACTGGAGCCTGCCCGGATCTTGTAGACAATAGCTCAATCCCCTAGATTATCACATAAAAAAAAATATGACATAAGAATCATCAGTGTTTGAAGGAAGAAAGCTCTCTCCTCTGAAACCAAAGGCAATTTGAGGCAGTCACAATAAGTAGTAGATCAGTGCACGCCAAACTGAGCTCCAGAATATTAAAAGAGGAAGCTACGAGGAAAACTGGTGCTGTATAACTTTAAGTTAGCACATTTTAACATGTTCAATTGTTTTTGAAAATTTAGGACAGAAATTGATAAAAGGGTTTTTAAAGAACATTTTAAATATTTTTCTATTGAGCACTGTTCACTGTGAAAGAGATGAGGCACAAACATGTATGTATGTCCTTCTTTCTACTGTTGACACAAAGAGCAGAATGCCTTGAGACAAGAACAACACATAGTGGGAACATATACTTTCCTCAAGTGCCTCTACAAACTTCCACAGTACCTTCACATCCTCTTACACAGCTTTGAGAAGACAGTTCTTGGGGTAATGCTTGGAATACTAGGCATTTCTTCATCACCTAGAGCAACGGGAAAAACAAGAGGCATTAACTAGACCTTCACAGAGAATTTCAACACCTTCCTGGCTGAGTTTGAAAATTATAAACATATATGGAAAGAAGTTTGAAAACTTTTCTAAAATTTGTACTGGGTCCTACTACTAATGTTTCCCATTGCTTTTTTAATTTGGAAGTTTAAGCCTGAAAATTACAGAAGGTGAAGTTCTTTATGTGCCCCATTTAATTTGAAGTGCTATTTCTAAGTGGTCGGCAACAATTTTTATCCAGTTATCATCAATTTTAAATCTGAGGGAAGTAAAATACCTACTAAAGCTCACAGAGGAGCTAAGGCCTTACTTTAGCAGCTCCAGCCACTGTGACATTCTCCTAGCATGAAAACATTACTTTCCCACTTAAACACCAACAAGTACAACTTACTGATTTTCCAAAGCAGAAGAAGGAAATGAAGGTCTAGAAGGAAAATAAATATTTCTATGACCATGTATGCTGCACATGGTACTTCCAGATTTTCAGACAAATGGCTTATTTAGATCACCATCTCCACAGCATGTTAAACATGTAGCTTTCAGATATAGCAATAAATAGAGGGGGTAGATGCAATTAAGCTACAGTTTATGCACAGGTTATCCACAGTTTAGCAAGAAATCAACTAACTGTACACTTGAATTCTTATGCCCTGAATCTACTTTGGTCTCAAAACAAATCATTAGAAGTCAGGGTTTTTTTCTCTTTATTCTCACAACCTGACAGACTGAAGCAAATGAAAGACAGAAAATGTCAGTCTTTTTTCCCTTTCTCTTTTTCAATTTCTGTATAAAAGGGAAAAATGAAAGCACAATAAATATAGCTGAGGGAATGATGCCTGAGTTGTTGCTACACTGCACATATTCTTATAGCCTTTTAAATCGTAAAATGTTAACAGCAAAACTAAATCTTGACATGTTGATAGCTAAAACCATACTGCAATATGGCACATCAATTGCCTGTTATGTTTTTGAGGACCAAAAAATATTCTCTTCTGTACCATTAACATAAATCACTTGAATACTTCAGGTGCCTTTTTTTTCCCTCTCCTGTGGCACAATGGTTGATGTCAGTGCTAGTGGCAGAGGGGAGAATGAAGAAGAGGGGGAAGGGAAATCAGATAGACTGTAGATTTGCAGAAGGGTTCAGTACACAAATCAAGCTCAATAAGCTTGTCAGATGAACATTTCACATTAAACAAAATAATAACCTGTCATATGATTTTAAACAACTTCTTCTCTTTCTTTTTCCCCTTTTTTTTTTTTTTTTATACCAGGTTTCAGAAGAGCAATGCAGGTCTGTAAGTACAGTATCACAGCTGCATTTCCCAAACTCTGACTAAACATTGCAAAGCCTTCATATCCCTTGCTGTTGCCAGATGTTGATTCTGACAGGAGATAAAGTACCAGGTTTTCCCAAAACTTTATCATGGGTGAATTATGGCTAGAGGAAAACAAAACAAAACAAATAAACAAACAAACAAAAAAAGTAAAATCTTTAGTTCTGCAGATCTGGAAAATTACTGTGCACAAGTAACATTTGACCCAGAAGAAAGGTGTGAATTAAAATAAAATAATAGAAAAAACACAACCCAATTGGCATGTGACTGCTTTGGATGTTTGGAGGGCTAATTCTCATGCCTTAGCTAACCAAGTTAGGACCTCAGCATCCTCTCTGCTAACCACCAGCAACTGATTTCTCTCAAAGCAGTTCTATCCAACCTCTAATAAATATTTAATTCTCTGATGGGGCAAAAGCTCATGCTGGAATTCCCCTATTCAGAGAAGGAATGGAGCTCATAAAATCCCAGGGTTCATTCAAGGTAATCTGTCTATGAACTAGTTTTTTCATAAGAAATTCTGTTTCATGAGCTGCTTCAATTTCAGACCACTAAAACTGTAATTAATGGTAATGGAGTGACTAGACCTCATTTGCCTTATGAGTGCACAGTCCACCTGATGCCCATTCTTATACGAGGGTTTGCTGCTGTGTTCAAACGTAATTATTACAGGTTAACAGCTGAGAGATCTGGGTTCATTTTTGATGTTGTTTATATAATCTTGACTTTTGCTTTAGAATCTGTGCCTCAGTTACTACTGACCGTAAAGGTGAAAAAAAACCCCAAATCATGCAAATCACTTCAAGTTTTGTGCATAGGGGAGTCCTAGCTGTATGTACAGAGCATTAGCCAATTCATTCTCAAATGTAATTACGTTGCGTGTAGCTAATTCGCTTTGTATCATGATGTATTACGAAACCATTATTAAAGACCATATTTCTGAATGCCTTTAAAGAAATTAGGTTCTGGTTCTGTTCATACTGAATTTGACAGCAAATTTTCCATTAAATTCATTGGTTCAGGTTCACAGCTTAATGAGCATAATTCTTTGAGTCCGTTCTTGATATAACAAAGAGTTTTCATTGTACTGTAGTCTTTGTTCATTACAATATTCAGGATACAGTATATACAGTATTCAATATATCAGTAAAGGAAACTCATTAAATGAGCATCTACATTCAGAGTGACTCAAATTAAGATTTTAGTATAAAAGATACTGTAACAGAAATAGTACATATTTGTACATGAAGGAAAACTCAGATACAGCACTATTTGTTGAAAGAATATCTCAAATCCTCAATTTCTCTTGTCCATAAATTGATGACCAAGCACCCTTTTTCAAGGAGAGC
>VZRE01018813.1:0-12226 GCA_013396775.1 Cephalopterus ornatus
GCGCGCAGCCGGACGGCGGCGGTGGCTCCTGCTGCGCTTCGGGGCGGCCCTCGGGGCTCCTCCCGACGCGGCGGGGCCCGGCACCTGGGCAGGTCGCGGCTTTCGGCGCGGACAGTGCTGCCCCCGCCCCCATGGGATCGGTGGGGGTGTCGTTCGGGGCACGGACAGCGCGTTGGTAAGCGGCACTCGGCCTCAGCCCCGCTCTCCGCGGCGGCAGCAGAGACCGGCCCACCGTGGCCGTGCGCTACCGGCCTGACCCCAGTCAAGCACTCGTCCGTCAGGGCAACACTAGAAGTGGCCATCCTTGAGCAGAATAGACACGAAAGGAGTGAAAGGGACAGATTAGTTCCATTCCTGCCGAGATACATTCGATAATATTCCTACCTAAGCTTCTTCTGTAGGAATATTTGGAATGTGGCTTCGGAGCAATAAGCCAAGTCATCATCTGTGTCTCACACTTAATCTTCTTACCGTGTAGTGCTACCTCAGCATATTTCACCTCTTAATCCCATGAAACACGGAAATTGTGTGGGACAGTAGGAAAATGAACCCAGAGTAAAGCCTATGAAATATATCCTATCCCACTTTTTCATACCTTTTAATAAATCTATTCAGTGTCTGTCAAAAGCGCAAATATTTTTTGTATGCAGTTATTATCCATAAGTTGAACTTTGAAGTACATATCGGTTTCTGGATTTCCTTATCATTCTTCTGCATTACCTTCTCTCATTTGCCTGAATAAATAAACTATAAATACAAAAAGATATTTGTAAAAAGTCCACCACTTCAGAATAAACAAAAAATCTATCTTTGGCATACAAACTAATGTAAAATGCGGAGTTTTAACTGGCACTTTGGTTAATATTTGCATTGTTATGTGGTGCTATTAAATGCATCAATGCTTATTTGAGAAACCGCTCAGCTTTAAACTGAAGATCAAAGAGGTTTATTTAGTTAAGGACACCTTTGTTTGGGTAGCCACTTCGATCAAATAAACCAATATTGTAAGAATTCTAGCCAAAATTAAATGAATGAAGCCAGAATCACCATTAACTTATTCTAACATTGAATTTCCTTATTCTCACAACGTAAATACTGCTTCTTTACACTTGAGAGGCAGAAGATATTCTAAAAGGAACTAAAACGCGGGGGCGAACAGGAGCTGCCTGGGACTAACACCGGGCAGGATAATTCCCGAGGCATTTCTACATTCATGCTTTCTGCTCCACTCTATTTCTTAGAGATTATAAACAAGTGATATGTTTCCAGCCTAATGGTGTCCTGTATTTATCCCTTTTGCGAGGAGTCGAAACCATTGCTAGAAGACTAGTATTCGCCTAAACCAAATCAAATAAAAAGTTGTAAATTTTTTCCCCATTCAAACACACGCTCTAGTCCAACGCAACTGGGGGAAGCGATTCAAACAGCCCCGCTTTTTTTCCTTATATCAGATGCTGTAAAAAGCAATGGAGGCGAAAACAGTGATCCTACACACATGTTCATAAATTGATCTCCTGCTAGCATATAATAACGCCATTCTTGCAAAAGTACTTTGCATTTTAAATTGACTGTAAAATAAATCAACTGGGACATCTCGCATTGGCCTTTTTAGCCATCAGCGCGCTTGTAGCAAGTGTGGGTAGAGTCCTTCACAAATCTTCGTTCGCGAAGCCTAGCCATGATGATGACTGCGCTCTCAAAGCTGACCATCAGCTCAGAACCAGCGATAACGAGGAGAGCTCGTTAGGAATAAAGTGCTTTCCCCCTCGTTTTTAGTCCAGAGCCCATGGGACACTTTCTTAGGGCGTACCTGCTTAAGGCTGGTGTGCTAGTGGCTTTAGTTTTATGGCTGAGGTGGTGATATTTCCCGACCCGACGTGCTGGGACTCAGAGCCCTCAATCCCAGGCCGGCTGGCTCGAGACAGGTTACACACTGAAGCATGGCCCATACCCGGAGAAAATTCTGAATTAAACAGAATCCGAATAGTGTTTGAAGTAAACTCGCGCAGGAGGAACCTGTGTGTAGTTTTCCGTGCAGAGAACAAAATACTCAGCTGAGGGGATAAGCAACATGACTTCCAAGCAAACCAAAACCCCAGAAGGCAAAACCGCGCTGATCTAAGGGAGCCAGTCTGTTTCCACTGATTCCCAGAGCAGTTCCCAGCTCACGCCTTATTTATGACTAGGACAAGATTGACAAACTAGAAGTTTAAAGCGGAGGAGAGAGTATTACCTTTTTTACCAGATGCTCTTGTTAAAACGCCAAATTCTCCCTTTCACTCTAATTTGCAGAAACATTTTCGTGAGCCAAGGGAATAATCCTGCAAGGACTTGTATTGAAAAAGTTCACTGAGTAGAGGGACTGCTTACAAATAAAGTTTACTGCGATTTTTGGGGCTGTCACTTTCAGCAGAAAAGAAAATGTTTTTCTATATAATGAACATGAGGTAATAAACTAAGCAAACTGTCGCTGACTTTGGTTGGGAGATTTGTTGAAATTGTTTCTACAGCTCATTGATCTGGGATCAAAGAAAGAAAGGTGTGTTTTGAACCTAAGCCGAGAAAGTAAAAGCTCCCTGGTTTCTACAGAAAATGTTGGCAGTTTGTGACCCTTTCAATAACCCTAGTGTCAGAGATAGATTATCTCACCTCTTTCCTAGATTTTTGTTTTGACTGTTTAGGTATTTTCGAATTGTAACTTTAAACACATAGCACGGCACTGCCTGTGACTGCAGTCGCACTCTTTGCTTAGAGCGCACTTCCCCGTAGAATTTAATAGAGAGCTTCTTCTGACACTCCTGAAACCTTCGTGGTCGCACGACTCCAGGGGTCATTCGTTAACTTTCCCAACCTAACAATGCCGCCGAGAGTTCATCCTTCTGATTTATTGACCTTTTAAACCCGCCGGTACACAGCGCAGGGGCGCGGAGCGGGGATCCTCCGGCGAGAGATGTGTTTCTATTTCAGGTCCATTACAAAATGCGGTGTTGGAAGTGGTGCTCCCAGCGTTATCAGAGCCGACCACAAATGCCACATGAAAAGCAGCAAACATCCGGAGGGTTTCCTGCAAATCGAGCAGTTTCTCAAGACAAGGGCTTTTTTTTTTTTTTTTTTAACGTGTATTTAAAGGCAACAGGCTTTGTCTCTTTAAAGCAGTTCAAAATCACTAAATGAAAGCAGCCCAGCTGGACAGTGCTGCACAGTGCAAGAAATCTCCCCGAATGTAGACTTTTCGGGACTTTGCATTAGGAAAGTGCGTGGGTTGTAAAGACTCTGTGCAGGAATAATCCACTATTGGAAAAAAAAAAAACCAAAAAAAACCCAAAAAAAAAACCCCAAAAAACCCCAACAAAATGAAAAATGTCTCTTTCAGAAACTCCATCGAAAAAGTATTAATTACTATACAGCAAAGTAACAGTCCCCAACACTTAAAAATTGACTTTTTCACCTCTGTCTCACTTTAATCTGCAAATTGCTTTCGAGCAAACGCACACAATAAAAGGAAAGCTTGCGGCTCACACTGCCCGCAGCACCCGGAGCGGCGCCGCTTCGATGGAAACACGTCCCGTCGCCGCGGCTTGGCAGCTGCGGGAAAAGACTGTGGGACGGCACGGCCCCGCACAGGGGTGGTAAGCAGCGGTGTGCCCGCATTTTAGGAATGAAGGGCGTCCGGAGCGGGGAGCGGAACGTAGGGGACTCTCGCTCCGAGGTAAGAGCCCTTTCGCCTCCCGGCGCACACGAGCGGGGTCCCCCTGAGAAGTCACTCGCCCCAGCCGGCAGGTTGGGGACGTGGCGGGCAATCTCCCCGCACCCGGCCCCTCTGCTCCCCGCTCGACCCTTTCCCCCGGCGCTCCCCCTGGTTTCCCCTCGGGGCGGCCCACTTTCCCCCAGCCCCCGCGATGCCGAGTTGAAAAAGGGCGAGCTCCTGGCACCCCAGACGGGAAATCTGAAAGGGGCCGGCGAGAGATGGCGTGGATTTATCTGTACAGGAGCCCCGGGCTCAGCCGCAGCCAAACCCCCCGGGGCCAGTGCAGGGATTGTGGTGAGTGCCTTTGGCCAGGTTCAGCCCTGGGTCTGACGAGCTCACAAGAGGAGGGAGAGCCCTGGACGACTTTCTCACTTCCCTCATCCTTTATTCTGGGTTCATTCCTTCAACTACGTGGTGGCATGTACCATGCCCTGTCACTGCACTGGTGGTCAGAAACTTTCCTTATCTGAAGGAAATGGCTTTTTAATTAAGTTATTGAACGTTTGCATTAATGCTGAATTCCGATGGTACACATTCTGGAGGGCCTGCCGTGGCGGGGAGAGCTTTCACCATGCCTTCTCCTAGGAAGGGGTTAAGTCTGCCGCTAAGGGGAATGCTTGGGGTTGGCTTTAGGGCGCCTGTAACGACTTTCCTGCTCCTGTCTGAGGGCATAAATCAAATTGTATGGAAATCAATGGGAAATGACCTGTTTAACTGACACTAGTGGTAGGTACCTCTGTAATACCTATTCCGGACATATAATAAGTGGACCCAAACAAATTCCAGTGAAGTCAATGGCAAATGCTTCTGACTTTAAATAATATTGAAATGACATTATTTTTACAGAAGAAGCCTAGAAATGGAACTTTTCTCAAACTGCTAACAATGTAATGTAGACCCAAGGCTCATCATCCATTCATATTCATACATTTATTTACTCCTTTAATATAAAGATCAATTAATGAGACTGAGATCACAGAGCTGTTGCATTTTCCTCTGTCAAATGAAATTCCAACAGTTGGATTACATGAGTTTCCTACTTCATTCCGGTTTCAATGCCGTTCCATTTGAGAAGGAGTTGCACAGGGCCACAAAGCACTATGACAGCTGCGATCAGGTAGAACTCCCTACAGCTGAATTTCCAGTAACAGGAATCCTGTTAGTTTTCATATGTGAGCACATAAAAGTCATTAAAAAAAAAAAAAACAAAAAGAAAAAAAAGAATGTTTTACACAATTCTGGAGCCACTCCAAAAGATCAGGGGTCTGAACAGAATTAAACAATTTGGCCTAGCCTCTGTTTGTATTTATCCTTCTTTTACGTCAGCAGAGCTCCTGCTAACTTTTACTACTGTAAGATTTATTCTGACATGCTAGATGCTAAAGTGATGGCTTAGTGAAGGACAAGTCATGTAACTGTACAATTAAAAAGTTGATCCCAGTTGCACTGAAGTGAAATAAATTTCTTCATTGGCATCACGCAGCTCCCAGAATATCCCTAACAAGGCCAGAAGAATAAATATCATGGATATTCTTTAGAAGGTAGGCTATGCTACTATATATAGTGCTGCTGCAGTCTTGTAATATATATCTTTATGTTGGGTTTTTTTAGTAGGCATCAATATTTCACAGTAATTTGAAAGTATCTAGTTCTTTGTCCTCAGCCAGAAAAAAATTTTTACATTATACAAATGAGAAAGTAGCTGGGCTTGGAACAGGGCAGTTACTTCCAATATGCCAGTTACTTATGGCCACAGAGGAGATGATCTGAGATTTTAACATATGGAAATAATCCTATACTAGCCATTTAGCAAAAGCGTGTTAGTAGTACTAATAAAATTACTAAATGACTAAATCCAAATGTCAACAGCTTTTCACCTGCAATTCTGATGAATCAGCAGTGATGAACAGGTAAGATCAGAGAAAAATTAAGAATGGGTTTAAACTCTCAGCAACACTAAAGATGAATAAAACCTTCTTCCAGGATGGACAATATGATACATTTATTTTAAAATAAATTCATAATCCCTGAAATTAGAAACCATGGTAACATTGTTTAAAAATACCTGTTCTATTACTTGACCAAAAAGGGCATTCTTTATAACCAAGACATAGGAATACAAAATTTGATATTGTTTTTCAAAATAAAATACCAAATTGTTTAAGGTTGCAATTTTAAAAAGTGCCCAGTGGAAATGCTCTTGATTTTCATAATTTGGAAGGTTTGAGAAATTAATTTGGTTTCATTTCTTGATAGTTACAGCTGTTCAGTTTTATGATATTTATTTTCCTTGAGTACTCTTAATGCATAAATTTTAATTTTCATATTCATTATTTTCACATTAATTCATTATTATTAATTAAAATCCCAATTATGTCCTACTTGAATATTATTTAAAGCTGTAGATTATAACAAAAAGGCATCTGTACACCTTCCAAATCCAAAGCAGTCAATCTGATCACGTTTCTAACACTACTTACCACACTCACACATATCTATCTACTTGCTCTACTGAGCACAATGACCTCTACAATTTCTCTGCTTAGCATCCATTAATATTCAATGTTCTGAACATCTTTGACTGAGCCATGAAAGAGAAGGAAGCAGCCCCTCATTGGATCATGCCTGGCACAGCTAGCAACAACATAAAAAAGACAACTGAGCTTCATAAACCTCCAAGCTAAGTTGAACAATGCCAATTGATGGGGTTTTTAATTCAGTCATTATGACTTGGGCTTGAGATACTTTTAGAATTATCTAGCTGCAGTTCAGCAGTCACACCTATTTCACTGGCATGGCCTATTTCTGTTTGAGTGAAACTCAAGGCTGAAAGTCCCCTTTCCTCCTGCTGTCCCCTTAACATCACCTTTTTATCTTCACAATACCCTTTGAAGGGTATTTACTGAAAGGATGAGAGAGAGGTTATCACACAGAACTGAAAACTTAAAAAGGAAGACCCAAGAATTTCAATAAACTTACTCTGTAGCCAGATCAAGGACTAGACATCCTCATACCCACAGCAAACAACCTGCAAGATCTGAAACAATTTCTACCCAGCTATCTCCAGTTTACCAGTTCCATTAAGATTAGATGCCTGTTCTAGATGTAAATGTTGCATGAACATTCAATTTAGAAACCTTGTTAAAGTGAGAAATTTAATGACCTTTTCAGCTTTTAAAAATTCAATGAAATCTTCTTTAGGAAATGGTTTATGTAGTACCTAGATGTACAGTGTTGACAGACCTCTACCATTAAAACCTGCAGAGGTTCGAATTAATAAAGCAAGGTGGCTAACTAGAGACCTTTAATTTCTGGTCTTACATGTGTCTAAATACTCTTGCTATAAAAGGACTGCATATTCATGCTTCCTTGATTCAGACCAGCATCCTACAAAACGTAAAGGTAGTAAGCTGCTCAGCACAGGATAAACTGAAAAGTGCCTAAGAAATATTAATCGACCACAGTGGCTTTATACAAAGGCCAGAGTTGGAACTGAAGCACACCAAAATTATTTGACACAACTGTAATACCTATATTTCCATTGGCATCTGTTTCCAGCAGTCTCTTAGCCTTCCCACCAAGCTGGTGAAAAATGGCAGGATTTATATTGCAAGCCCTATGCTACTTTAGGAAATAAAGATGGTGAGTGCTGAAAATTGCTAGGAACGCATTATTTGCCAGTACATGCAGATGCTTAAGTACAGTGACAGTCCATTTCAAAACCAAATCTGAACTAAGACAACCCAAGACAGCTAGGTTGTTCAGTTGACAACCACTCAACCACTCACCAGAGGGAGCCCATTTTCCCTTACTACCTTGCTGGGACCTCTGGACTACCCTGCTAAAAACCTCTACAGCTGCCGGGAGGAGTAGCTGCCAGCTAAGGTAGCCACAAGGACATATCGTGAACAAGAAAGGACAGTGTAAAGGATTTTTGTAGCTGATTGATTAATACTTTCTGCAGCACGAAAGGTTCTTTACTGAAGAAGTCGCTGTATTTGCCTTTCAAACAGAACGTTTCTGAGGGAAGCCAGTCCTGTGTCTACAGCATGTCTCTGACAGATGTAAACATTTTATACTGTCCTAGGTGGCCTTCTTATTACTGCTTGTTAGACTGTATTTCTGATATATTGCTATTCAATACTTTAACCTAAGCTCTTGCATGGAAAAGTTCTTACCTTTTTGATAGAAATAATTTTTTTTCAAAGGAAGATACTTCTCACTTTACCTTACCTCAGGGGGAAGAAGCAGCCTTCTAATGTATTAGTAACTCTCATACATTCTTTAAAGTCCAATTAAAAACTTTAGCAATATAATTTGCATTTCAAATAAGCACAGAATTAAGTCTGAGATCATGGCTAACACTGCAACATGTCCTGTTCAGGAAGGACCTAAAGCTCCTTCCAAGGCCAGACTGTGCACACAAAATATTTGGAACAGGGCATGATATAGAGGTCCCTTGGCAGTTTTCAGAACCTGATAGAGCTGCAAAAGTGGAGTTTTGTTGTTGTTGTTGTTGTTTGCGGATTTTTTGTTTGTTTTGCTGTTTGGTCTGGGGGTTTTTGTTTGTTTGTTTGTTTGTTTTTTAATCTTAGCCAGGTAAACACAAGATCCATTCAGTAGCAAAACTTCCCTGCTGCCTATCTAAACAGGAAAACCTTGCTAGTGAAGATGTAGTTACATCAGCAAGAATGTGCTTCTGGCAGTGGAAGATTATCTACAGTTTCATACCTCCTGGTATCTGTCCTTGTTTTCCTTCAGTATCATGAAATATTATCAGTGCGATCACTTTTAAAATTTCCCTTTCAGGTTTGCAGCAGTGCACCCACACATTTTTTGCCGTTTGTCAGACTAATTCAACAGCAAAATCTGAGTAACAAAAATTTGATCTGGGTAAGTAATAGTCGTACATAAGTTGATAATTAATAGCTGTACTAATTATTTCAAAATAATTCAGATTTTCTTTGCAGCCTGTAGCTTCAGAAACATCCTGAAATATGATCAACTGATTTTTATTTACAGGTATGACTACAGAACTAAGGTGGGCTCTATCACCTGTCTTTGGAAGGGTTCCAAACTAATGGGGACTCACTAGTCTGTCATAGATACTGAACCTTAACACACCACTGGCTAGACACTAGCTTACCAGAACTTCACTGTACAGCAGTGCCAAATTAATCTGAAATTGAAACAAGAAGATAAGATAAAGTTATTGAGTTACTAAATTACATACAGGCATGAGTATGGAATCTGGAGAATCCCTTTCACGGGTGCATACAAGGTTTATGGCTCAAAAGAGCTCTTGCTGTCAGGCACATACAAAATGGTAAAATGTTCAATAGGCATTTTTTACAATACAATTAAGTTACAGAACTTTATGTAGTATGATTACTGATATTATGCATGTGTTTATAAACTACAGCCTTTTGTGTTACTGGCTCAGTGTGAAATGGTTAGTAAACATGCATTACTATTCAAAGTGAAAAGTTACTGAAACCCTTTGTCCTTTGCTGGAGATTTTCAATAAAATGGAAATGTAAAAAACCTGTGTTTGAAAACTAATACATTGTGATATATGTTCAGATTCTGTCTCACACAGAGGCAGAAGTTTACTTGCACGGCCCTTGCAGAAATACTTTCCCAGCTTGCTGCGTGTGTGCGTTTTCATATGTTGAATTTATTGGAATAAAACCATAGTGAAGATAAGAGGTGCATGACATGTATTTTTTTCTTATAGAACTACAGTAAAAAACTAACAGGGCTGCAGCAGTGAGTGATTATATAGCTGCAATGGCACAGCTTAAAAAACTTCAAACATAATACTGAAGTATATATATATTAGTATATAGTCCAAGATGTGTGCTTAATTAGCATTAAAAAAAATCCCTTTATTATAAAACCAAGGATGCAGACTGCTGATTACTGGTTGCTTTTGCAAGACATAGATTATTATTCATCTTTACCCACACAAGAAGTGTTTATAGGTTCACATATATTTAATGTGATTTCATGCACAGAATAGCCATACATTAAAGTCATTATTTATATAGTTGTAGGTCAGAATCTATACTACAATACTGAAATACGAGGTGAGGAGAAAGACATATCTGTATGACAAAATTTGATAGCAGATACCGTGAAAAAATTACTTTTTCTGATCTGCAAATATCAGTGATATATCTTAGTAAATAATTAATTAAATGTGTTTTTACAGAAAGACTTGAAATGTGAATTAAATATAATACTTGGCACCAGAAGTAATTTGGACATATCACTGGGAAGATCACAAAGTGTTCAAGGTTACAATTTGAATTTCCAGCCAGAATCAATAAATCTATCCTAGCTGCTTTATAAGTGTAATACATTCACTAGGGAAAATTTTCTTTCAAGAACCAATTATTATCCAGTGCTCTGTTAAAAGTAATTAAAAAATGGCTAACCAGCTTGAATCTTAGAAGGAAAGTTGGATATGAGGTCAACAGTATTAAGACCATTCAAAATCAATTACATAAATTCTACAACAAACTATTAAAAACCCAAAGTTCTCAATCCTAAGTGTTTAACCACTTTTTTTTGTGTAACTCTAAGAGAAGGAACTCTCACCAGACTCCAGTTCCACGGAATAACTGCATATTTAAACAGAAAAAAGGTCCAGGAAGGAAAAAGCTGAAAACTACCATTTCGGACTATTTTCAAGGGTCTACAACTGAGAAGACCAAGATCACAGAAGCAGTTGCAGCTTTACCACTTTGTCACAAGCTAAACCAGACATTATTTTAAATGGCCATTGTATTAAGAACTAAAGCAAGACACTAAGGAGATGCAACACTCATTGAGAGTTCCTATGTGACTGAAACACTAGATGATCAATTTAAAGTCATGTTTATCAAGCCTCTGCCTACTGCTCTTACCTGGTAATTGAGGATATTCTGAAAAAAAGAATTCATACTGTTTTTTCAAACCCAGCTTTTTTAATATCATCGCACTTCAAAAGGCTTTTATATATTATTTTTTCACACAACAAATGCTTTACAAAGATAAGTCAATATTGCTAACACTGTTCTGAACCTTTAGAAATTCAAAGGATGAACAAGTGTTCCACCTAACTTGTCTTAAGCTGAAGCAGAGCAGAAAAAGGCTATGGATCATGTACCTCTCTCTGTTCCCTCTTGAGTTATAAGCACAGTTCCACGTTGAACTTAAAGAAACTGGTCTTAGATTCCCTTTCTCCCACATTCCTGTTAAAACTCTGGGAGAATCAGAGCACCATTAGGACTCTTTAGCATATTTGTCTTTGTCAGGGTTTCTAGTCAGGGACTTGCAGTAACAGGTCAATTACAGTCAACTGGGAAAAGGGTAAATCAATAGTCCAAAAGAAACTTTGTAGTGAGGAACCTAAACCTTCACTGCTACTGCAGTGCATTCTGTGAGCTCTTCTGGAACTACAGCTTAACTCTCCTTTCTTTTAAGCTTAATTACCTTTTTCCATATGGATCCCAGAAAACTGCCAAGTGGCAAATAGTGTATATGGAACAAATATGGCAATATGTTATATATATATATACACTATATATACAGTATATAGGACACAAATCAGTACTTATTGCATACTACATATGACTATACAACCAGTATTAGTAAACCTATGTTTTTTCATTACTTTTTCTACAAAAAGCACAATGACAAGCTGAAGACTGATTTTAAATGAGTACCAACATCTCTGATTACAAGAAAAGCAAACTAGCAAATAATGAATAGTCAACTAATGTTTTATAGTTACTCTACTGCTGTCTAAGTACTGCTGACTAGAATTCCAATTAGATAATTTCTTTTGGCTCTTTATAATTTTGTTTACACAGTGACTTCATACTGCCTTATTTCAGGCTCTTATCTAAGGACTTGAAATAGTTTATTAAAGATAAGTAGGAAGAATCCTGTGGGAAAAAAATGTTGTAGGTTTGTTGTTGTTGTTGTTGTTTTTGTTTTTATTTTGCATTTTTAAACTCTGGCTAATTCCACTTGTGAATTACTAAGCTACAGCTATGCCCTCTCCAAGGAACAACTACATTTTTGTGATAAAGATTCCCTTATATATAATTTGCATAGAAATTTTGAATCCTCCAGGGAAGGCTGAAAGTCATCGCTTTTTAGAACCACTTGATATAAAATTTGATAGCAAAGTAAAGACAAGAATTTTTGTATATACCAGAGTGTCCAATATCACTGTTGGGAAGGGATTTGTTAAATAAATTACAGGCAGAAGTTGTTTTTGAAAATGGAGAAATTTTATTAAAGATTCCAGAGTCAAAGATGGATCAAATAATGATATTACAGGAACAAATCAAGGAAACAGAAATATAAGAAGTAGTAGACAATGCAGTCATGCCTGTTGTGTGGAATACCAACATTCCATGAAAATCAAAGGCAGCCAGTCCAGTTAAAGTAGAATTAAAAGAAACAACTAGACAGAAAAAAAAA
>VZRE01018821.1:0-11451 GCA_013396775.1 Cephalopterus ornatus
TTCCAACTCAGCAGATTCTGTGATTCTGAACCACATGAATCATCAGAAACAATAACCCAGGGTTGGAGACAAGATTCCTACCAAATGACAAATCCTGGTTTGCATCTTAGGAAAAACTGAGTAGTTACCAGATAAACCATTTTTTGTATTGCACTGTGTCTAAGCGAATTTTGCTATGCAGTGGTCAAGTCCTCTTGTGGTTTTGACTGAGTGCATTCTGGAGTTGAGGTGTTTCAGGCTGACTTGTCAGCTTTGTGCAGACTGTATCTGTCAGTCATTTTGGCATGTTCAAAGCAGTGTTGTGAAACTTAGTTCACCTGAGTCAGACTTTTTGTATTTGGTAGAAAGTGAGGGTGTGGGTGTATGCTATGGGTTTTTTTCTCTCCTTGCTGTTTACTGGTTTTCTCTCCTGCTTTGGTGTACTGTTAGTAAGTTACAGCTGGTAAATTCTTGAGGTAATTCACAGAGTTAATGAACAAAGTTGTGGGTGACTGCATCTTCATTGCATTTGGGCACTTTTGTGTCCTTATATGCAAGGCCTGGTAGTTTGGCTGTCTGGGTTTAACATTCATAAAAGAAAAGACCCAGTAGTAAGTACAAATTTCAGGTTATTGAGATACCATGTTGAGATAAGTAGATTGGAATGTCATTTTAGGTTTAATCTGACTAGCTTCATGAAGAGCTTAACTTGTGTTAAATGGAGTAGCACAGATTAGAATATTGGTTTGACACTCATTGGTTGTTGATGATGGGGTAGGAGTATATTTTTTTTTTTAATTCCCTCTGTCCTCAAATGACCAGGGAAGGTTAAGGGACCTGGATGTGTGTTTGGAGACAGAACCACATGATTTGCAAGTGTCTTACCTTAAGTTCACCATACTTGTGTTCTTTATGGCTTCTGATGTTGTGATATATGGAAGATTAAATCTGTTTTCTGAATAAGCAAATACATTCTTAAACAAGCACGTTGTGTCACTGTGATTACTTTTTTAGTAATCCAGTAAGGACACAGAACTAAATCAGTACACTCAAAGTGTCCAGTGACAAAATTCGTTTAAGATAATTGAGTTGGGGTTGAGGGGTTGACACTGAAAGTGTATCTGTAGATCTTGTACTGAGAAGACTTAAGGCAGGGAATTCACTTTTTATCTGAGATCACAAGAAATCTTTTTTGTCCTGCCTGAGATCAGAGGATTTCCCTCTTTAGCGACAAATTTTTACACTGAACAGGAGTTGGTGGAGAAATAATGCATAATGCAAAGTATAAAATAATGTTGCTTTCTGTCCAAACAAGTGTGAATGCTTGACAATCTGAGGGTTTTTTTAAGAAGCTGTTAAAACTGCTACTCCAACATTGCCATGTGCTAGAGAAACTTGAGGAAAAACTAGTATGGTATGGCCCATTGAAACTAAACAGCTAAGTCTCTTCCGCTCTGTTTGCTGGCATAAGTTCAGTGTTTGTCACGTTTTTTTTAAAGGCTGGACTAAGGTCCCTCATACAGGGTTGCTATTTTACTCTGTGTCTCAAATTTTCCCCGTTGATTGTCCTGCCTTGCACAGGACAAAGAAAAATGGGACATGAGGAACTGAGCTTATGGCTCTCAATGTGATTTTCTTCTGTGTGATCTTTTGGTTTAGAGCACCTAGTCATGCTGCTGCGGGGCACACCTGGGTAGCTTTGGGTCAGTGAGGTGCCTGTACAAGTTAGCATGGTTTGTTTCCCTTGCAGTAGCATTTGTTACCGCTCCATTACACGTTTATTAAAAAAACAGGGTGTTAATTCAGCTGAGTTAAACTGCTTAGGTGATAATCTAAAAATACAGGAAAAAAAAAAGGGGCCTTCCTCATTTAGGATCTTTGGGAAAATGGAATAAAACTTTTCACTTTATGGATTTCAGCAAAATCGAGGAAAAAGATATGGACTGATTTGGTGGGAAGCATTGCCAGCATGCTCCATTGAGGAGAATAATTGTTATCTACTGGAAATAAGTTTAATTATGTTTCTTTCTGTTTTTTAAGAGATGAAATTGGATTAATACCCTGCCCTGAAGCCAGGTATAACCGGAGCCCTATTGTCCTGGTAGAAAACAAGCTTGGTGTGGAGAGCTGGTGTGTCAAGTTTCTTTTGCCATATGTCCACAATAAACTTCTCCTCTACAGACAAAGAAAACAGTGGCTGAACAAAGATGGTAAGTTACCCAGTTAACCCAGTTACCCAGAATAGTATATTACATGATTCTTAGTGCATATTTTTTATTTATCATAGAATCATTTAATTTGAAAAAGACCCTTACGGTCATCAAGTCCAGCCATAAACCTAACACTGCTAAATCCACCACTAAACCATGTTCCTCAGTGTTTACATATCTTCTAAAATACCTCCTGGGATCGCGACTCTACCGCTTAGCCAGCCTGTTCCAATGTTTGACAACATTTTCAGTGAAGAAATTTTTCCTCACATCCAACCTAAACCTCTTCTGGTGCAGCCTGAAACCATTTTCTGTCTCTAGTTGCCTGGGAGAAGAGGCTGACCCCCACCTAGCTACAACCTCCTTTTATGTAGTTGTAGAGAAGCAGTAAGGTTCCCCCAAGCCTCCTTTTCTCCAGGCTAAACACCTCCAGCTTCCTCAACTCTTCTTTGTAAGACTTGGCCTACAGACCCTTCACCAGCTCCAACTGTCTTGTCTGGACTCACTCCAGCACCTCAGTGTGTCAGTGAGTACAAGGAGACGGTCACTGCCCTGGTCCTGTTGGACACATTGCTGTGAGCCAAGCCAGGATGCCATTGGTTGTCTTGGCCACTCGGCCATGCTGCTGGCTCGTGTTCAGCCAGTTCTGAGCCAACACCCCCGTGTCCTTTTCCATCAAGCAGCTTTCCAGCCACTGTTCCCCAAGCCTCTAGCTTTGCAGGGGTTTGTAGTGACCCCAGGGCAGGACCCATGAGAACCTCATACAGTTGCCCTCAGCCCATGTCCATCCCGTCCAGATTCCTCAGCAGAGCCTCCTGACCCTCCAGGAGATCAACAGTCCCACCCAACTTGGTGTAATCTGCAGACGGACTGAGAGTGCACTCAATTGCCTTTTCCAGGTCACTTATCCTTCATAATGCCAGTTCAACCTGTTATGGAAGAAATGATTATTACTGAGGAGAAGAGCAGGCTTTGGGTTGTGCGTCTTGCCAACTTGAACAAGTTGAGTTGAAAATGTGAATCCTTTCTCTCTTGCCCGAGCTGGAAAGGCTAGAGAGAGACAACTTACTTCAGTGAGTTATTTATGGAAATGATGTTAATTGATACAGAAGGAGTTTTCTCCTGCTTTCCTGGGTGAGAAAGAAAACTGGTAATACATGTATCTGAAATAAGGAACAAGTGCAGTGTGTTTCAAATATAGGGTTACCGGAAATCATTACTCCATATGTCTTGGTAATTGGAAAGTTTTATTTCCTTTCATATCTCTCTGGTTTGGTTTGGTTTGGTTTTTAGTTTGTTATGACTTGCAGGAAAAATTCTTAAGTATATGTTGTTTAAAAAATTCAAAATAATAATTTATAAATAGGTGTGACACAGGAGAGATTTGACTGCTTACAAAGTGTCCAGTTCGGAGGAAGAATGAAAAAGAGCAACTAGTTTATGAAATGAAATTTTTGTTTGTTGTTGCAATCTCTTCTAAATAGCAATTGGAATAAAGAATGTTCTTATGCTAAATTTATCTTAGTGTCTTATTTCTGATGTTTATTCTTTTTAAGACTTCTTTCTAGTATCTTCTACCTGCTATGATATTTTTCATATTTTTGTTTCTCTGTTCTGTTGAAGAGCACCCTGTGACCTCTTAAGAGTTCAGATCTTTAGTATCTCACATGCAACTGGCTTTCAGTTTGGGGCCGTTACCATATTTTATTTTTTTTCTGTTTGCGTGTAACTAATCTACTCATAAAGTACTGGCTGCATCCACTGTGTGCTAAAATGTGTGGGATTGTCTTCCCCTCTTGAAGCATACCAAACAGCCCCTATCCACTGACTTGTGTTGACTGCAGCTATGGCAAAGGCAGTCTTCCTGGTTGCTTTATGAAGTAGTGAGTTAAAGGATTATGTTTAAATAGTGGAATAGTAGCAGATACCTGATACAGGCTGGCATTTAGTCATCATGTAGGTAATGTGTTGTACCATCTCAAACAGATAGGCTTTGAGAGTAGGCCTGCATAGATCAGAAAAAATGTGTTGTCAGTAACATCCCTCTCTTGATATAACTGGCATTTGCTTTTCTTTAGTATTTCGTTAGTGTACTCTATTTCACTTCAAGTGGATGAAGCCAGCTGTGCACTTATCTTCATTAAACTGTAGTGTAAGGGGCAGTCAGATGGTGTAGTTGAGTCTATAAATGTGTACTTGAGCTTCTTTTGCATTTGGGGATGTTATAGAGAAAGAAGATTGAGGTCTTTAGTGAACCTATGAATGAATGAATGAAAGGCAGTGAATATTGCCTACTTTTTTTTACCTGAAGGTGGGGGTCTAGATTTATGAAACACTTTAGTTCCTTTTTACAAACATTTGGATATATAATGCAAGCATTTTGAAGAGTAGCATTAAATAGCAGAGAAGGTTAATAATGTATTATAAATTTAATAAAAAGGGCTTTAATATAGGGAATATAATTAATGTTGAGTCTGGCACATAGTCAGATACAAACTTTAGCATTTAAAGAGTGGAACCTACTAGCACAGCCAGTCTAAGCAACACCAGTGGCTGTCATTGCAGTGGTTTTTACAGGTCTGAGATAGGAGTTTGTGATGTGTATTGTGATCATGCTGCAGATCTCCTGCGGGGATACTTAATTTTTGGTCTCAATTGTTATGATCAAGTCTCCCCTTGGAAGTTTTCACACAGACAGAAACTTGTTGTTTCAAGCCGAACTACACATGCTGAGATTCGTGTCAAATTTTTGCATGTCTGATGACCCCTGGTAGCTGCTATCTAAAGGGCAGCTGGGTGCTGGTGTGCTGCCACCTGCTCCAGTCACACCAGTGCAGGCACTGTGTTGTGTTGACACGGTTGCACCTGCTGCTTCTGTCACGATGGTGGGTGCACCGACTGCTTGAGGAGCGTCTCTGCTTCCCTTCCAGGTGAAACCTTGCAGAACCCTTCCTCTCAAAATGCAGATCATAAAACTGTGTGGGCGAATACTGCAGTAGCATGAATTTTAGATTACTGCCTGTATTTTGCAACTTTTGAGTTTGTTTTGAAAATGAAACTCCATTCTTCTTTGTCTCTTCTGTTACAAAAGTCAGTTTCGAATGTGTGCGAAGAGATGATCTACAGCATTTTCATGTCTGCTGAGGTTTTGTGTCACAATGTAAAATATGATCAGGGCCCTCATGTTAATAACAATTTTGTAAAGGAGTTTAATATGATTTACCGTAATTGAGTTTCACGTTTGGTAGGAAGCCTTAGCAGAAACTGAACTGCAGTGGTGGAGGGAATAAAGGTGGAAGTCTTTCCCAGGTGGCCTTAGAGCATTACCTCTGAAATGTCATAAGCAGGTATAATCTGTCAAGAGATGTTACTTTTTCCTCTGTTTGAAATATCAGGAATTTTGCTCCAGTTTCCTTTTTGTAGACAAAAGTGTGTGCTTGGAATTTGGCAGGTGACTGTTTTCTTTTGAGTCTAGTGAAGGGATAGATTTGTTTGTTACTGCTTTAAATCTCAATTGTATATTCTGTCGTTGCTTGTAATAAACAGTGATTGCGAATGTAGTCTCTTGTTTCCAGGATCTGGCTGGATCCTGGAAAAAGAAAGTGCTTCATAGTCATTCACTGATAGGTTACTGTCACAGATGTTTAATTTAGTTACGGTTTCTTTCAGATACTTGGAATCCACAACCGTGACTGCTCCTCCTGTAACCACTGTTTCAGTTTAGAAATCCTAATTTTACAATATGTTTTTATCCTTTCTCTGATACTTTTAAAATTTATGCAGGCATACTATTTGTATTGTCTCAAGGTGGTTTTCTGAAATGACTATAAACTACTTCCAGAATATCTAAAAACCCGGATACAGCCATATTAAAAAAGTGAGCTAAAGCCATATTTTTTTATTCCTCCTTTTGCAACTGGGGAGACTTTAATGTACAAAAGGACATGTTCATTTTGAGCTCCTGTAATGCTGTACTTTACCTAAAATATATCCAGTGGAAAGTAGTTTTAAATTGTAAGTAAAAGATGTCAGATTTTTTTACTGACACAGAGGGAAATAGCTGGTAACTACTATCATTGTGTGCCAGGTTTGTCATAAGACTTTTCACAGAAAAGTGGCTGAGAAGTTACTAAATTGTGTCATTTGAATCTCTGGCTCAGAATCCACACTTCATGAATCTTCATCTGTTACTTTTTACAGAACATTAAAGAACATTGACATAAAAGTACTGAGTGTTATTTTGAGATTTTCCTTTTGTCTGCATCTTTCCTTTGATAATGTTCAGTGAACCTCTGTAATGGGAAAATGGACAAAATGGTAGACAGCTTCTGTGTAAGTTGAAGGTAAAATAGTGGTCAGCAAAACACATAGTAGATGTTTAATTTTACATATGTGAGGAATCCTGTTTATTTGACTTGGGATATTCAGCTGCATGAAATTAAATAAGTGTTGAAATACTTTGCTGGTTCAGGGATTGGGTAAATCAAAGGAAAATATTTCTACTTCAGGCAGCAAATGAAGAAGATGTTTGCGTGTATGAGAAATCCATTCCTTGGCAACAAAGAGGGATTTAAAAGGAAATCTTTCATTAAAGTAAAAAAATAATCTTAACTAAAACCCATGAAGATAAAAAGTTGAGTTAGTTCCTTGAGACAGTTTTTGAAAATACCACAGCTTAGTGCAAAATCGACAGTATGCTAAAGAATTCTTTACCACACCTCACATCAACCCTCTTCATTATATGATGGTTTAGCATGTTCCTTGTAAGGAAGAACGTCATGGGAAACACAAAACTACTTTGTTGGATATAAATGATCAATCAGTCATACAGTTATATAGAAAGTTATTCCACTTTTTCACCCTCTTCAGTATTAACTTTTGTTTCAAAGATACATGGAGCCATGTCCCTCTTCATTTTGCATTAATATATGTTCCATTACTGTTGCATTTCATCACTGACTGTTTCACATTTCATTTTACAGTCATATTTAACTGCATTAACCAGAGACCTGGTTCCGTGAGATACCATCTTTTTTTTTTTTTCCTTCAAGTAATGAAGTGCCTCTTATTTGCTGGAAGTCACCTGAAGTACAATGAATTTAGTATGTTTTAAGTGCAAGTTGGTTAGGAGAGAATGTAGCCAAACTTTATTGACAATAAAAGCTTGGATAGTCACATTCAATTTTGAACTTTGCAAAATAACCATGTAAATGTAAGACTTGTGATTTCAGGACAGGTTGACTGATGTGATGCTGTGCCCTATCAGAGTAGAGGTTAGTGACAGTCCTTGGTGTCTCAAGCTTAAGTGGAGATGCCTCATGAATCCCCATTGTTTCCCTGATGGGACCCAAAACTGCTGGAATGGTGCAGCGGAGTGGAAAGGGAAAGGAAGGCCTAGGTTACAATGAAATTAGTCTTCCATCTTCAACAACTGTATACCTCAGTCTTGTTTTTATGACATTGTGAAAAATAAGTGTAGTATGTAAATCTGGAGTATCCAGTGCTTAAATGCAGGGTGGAAAACATGGTTAGTTTTTTGTTTGGATTTTTTTAGTGGATTAGTCTTAAAACGTCAGTCTGAAGCACTTCATAATGTATTTAAAGTTTCTCTTTGCAGTTTCAAAGTTTTTCTGTGCAGTTTAATAGTGGAGTCATGTTGTAATCCTAATTCATGGTTATAGTGTTTAATTTTTCTGGTTACAGGTTTTTTATAGTGTGTGTATTTTTTGTAACAGTATGGTATATGGCAGTCATCTGCAGCTCAGACTTGTACTGAAATAGTAAGATATATTTTTAGTTTTACTACTGTATTTAAATTCTTTGGATTTTTTTTGAAGAATTCTCTTTTTCTGATATATACAGTTGTGTGTGCAATTTAAATTGCTGAATACACAAGGATTCTATATAATGGTTTTTTCCTTGCTGAGGGCATACTCAGTTCATTATTTTAAATAATAAAAAGGGAGGATATGGCAGGTTTTGTTCCCTCTTAAATTAAGCTATCATTTCTTCTGGAACGGAACAGCAATATTTTACAGAGGTGGTCATCCATAGGTACAGCAGCCTGTGGTAGAGAGGCTTAGAGGAATGACAGGGATTAAAGGAAGTGCAGAGGGGACACTGCTCTATGTGAATCATTACTAATTGTGGTGTCCCTTGTTCTATCGTTTTAGAACTGATAGATATCACGTGTACCCTGCTGCTGCTGAACCCCGACTTCACCACTGCCTGGAATGTGAGGTATGTTGGACTCGGGGAATGACCTCAGAAAGACCTGGGCCTTATGTGAGTCATCTGTAAGCTTTGTTTTAAGTGGTAATTAGTGACACAGGAAGAGCTTGTCAGCTAAGGCCTTTTGAAGCAATGTTAAAGAGTGTCTTCTATCCTGTATATTGCAGATAGTTTGGGACTGCCTTTTTTTTTTTTCCTTTGTAGTGCAGACCAAAGATCACACTGCTGTATACGAAGGCACATGTTTGCCCCACATTTTTCAGTGTGTAAGTCCCGTTGAACTTCCACTCCTGTTTCCTTCTGACGGTTAATGAGGGACATTTCTAACCTATAGATGGGCATATCCTTTTTGCTGAATCATGCAGTGCCCAAGTGACGTCTGCTATGTGTCTTCACTGTTTTTATTTTACTCCTGTTCTGAGTCCTTTTGAGATTCAGATTGGTTCGGTTTGCTGCCATTACCAGTGCAGCCTGTCAGAGCTGAATAGAGCTCAGTAGATATACTGCACGAGGAGGGGAGAGGTTGTATACCCTTTATTTTAGACTCGTTCCCCCCTCTTCTCGCTCCTTTCTTATACCTACTGGGTTTAGTATAGCTTCACTGTAGGTTATACTGCAGAACTTCTCCAGGAGCCTTTATGGAGAAGAAGCAGGAATTTACCTCCTTGCTCTTCAGGAAGTGCAGAAACTACAGTTCTTTACAACCCTATAACTTTATAATTTTTGTGTAAATCTCAGAGTTGGAGGAATGTTATCTTTCTGCTGCCTAGGTAAGACTGGAGACAGTTTTAAAAGTATGGTTTCAGAACTACAGAAGGACTGACAGAAAATTATGAGACTCTCTAGGAGGGCTCTCATAAAAGTAGGACTTCTGTAGTTAAGGTGAATTATTCTAGTTGGTGCATTAACAAAATTACCTAGAAAGATAATGGCTACATTTAACTGTCAGCCCTAGATATGTTGAATTGAGCTTTGTGTTTTTTCTTTCTTCTTTCACTGCTGATGTAGTTCTGAAGGATTCTGCTGTGATCTGTATCTTTCTAGCCTCTCAAGTCTAAGAAAGAGAGGTGAATGTGATAGCAAAGGGCTTAATGTCATGAAAATGTATAGCTTGAGTAGCTTTCAAGTGGTAAAATGGAATTAGCATGTGTAAGTACTAGAGCTACTACAGTAATGTAATCTTATGGTACTTATAACTGATTTCAAGTTTTTATTTTAGGTTTTGTGGAGATTTTTTTTACTGCATGTGCATTCATCCTTAGCAGTCTGGCTTTTGTTCTGCCTGACAGCTGAAAGAGTTAGCTTTTAGGTACATGAGAGGAGTAGTTCAAAGTTGTAAATGCTATTAAAAGTAGTAAATGGAATTAAAAATGTTAATATGGAATGTGGGTGGAATATAGATGAGGATCGTTTTCTCTTTTATTATGCTTATGGTTTACTAAAATAAATTACTACAGAAGGTGACACTGCTCCCCAAATTCTGGACCAGTGACCTAGCTGGTATTCTGTTTTTGAAGGTCTGTTTAGCATCCAGGGAGAGGCTGTTATGCAAGCCAGGCAGTATCTGTGGAGTTACCAGTGAGCCTGCTCTAGCCGAGGAACTGCTTTGCTGAATCTGACCCTGCATTGTTTCAGGCTGCTGCTGGGAGTTTGCTCTTTTGAAGGGTAGGCACTTTTGTTACGTTGACATAACATTTCAGCTTCTCTATGAAATTCCTGCTTCAGCATATTATAAGTCAAGTAGCCAGATGTGTGACATATACAGTCACAGAGTGGAGGACAGACTCTGTTCTGCATGGATGCTGGAGATAAATCCTTATCCTCAACTACTATGAGCTGAGAACTAATTGTGTCAAATTTGCACTCTGCTTGCAGAACATGATGGATCTGTTGCGGGATGATTGGTTTCATCTTGCTCAGAGGATGTTTGTCCCATCAAATTCATTCAGCCAAGTCAGAAGACTGAAGTGGCATTGTGGAGAGCAAATGAGCATTTCAGCTCAGCTGACAATCACAGGAAGTTGTATCTGGTTAATGAAGCACAGGAGAACCTAGAACTTTAAACGTGCTATCTGCTAGGAAGGAATAGATTGTCTACTTTGACTTTGAAGCTGTTCTAAACAGTTGTCATGTGCCTACTACGTACAACATAGGCTTGTGTTTTATTTATTTATTTTAATTAGAAGTAAGTGGGAAGCTGCAGAAAGGCAGGTAGAGACTATAACCTAAACTACGAGAACTGAGCAAGGGGTAATTGTATGGTGTAGGAAGACATGCTAAAGAAGAGGAGACATGTCACTTCTTAAAACTGAGAGGAAAACCCTTTTTATACTGGATAGACTAAAAGATATCTCCAGTTGTTAATCATAGTTTCAGTTATTTTGTGTTTTTAGAGGTTGAAAAATCTTGCAAGTTCAAATGACCAAAATTTTTATGTAAGTGATTGTAAAGGAATTGTCGTAAGTGCTTTTGTTCTTGCTGTCATACTTCCTGGCATATACAATTGATCAAAAGTCAAAAGATACTAGGTAACAAGACGCTCTGAAGAGTCAGTGTTTTTGCTATCAGATATCAATGGCTTCAAAAGTGTCACATAAGGCAAGTTAAAATTTCAGATTATCTTTTGTGGAAGCTACAGTCTGTAACACTGAAAAATTATCTATGATCCACATGGTAAGAAAATGAGCTAGAAATTACATACCCCAAGCTGGATATTAGCTGAAAGAGCCCTGAAGAGGTTTATGTAAGAGTATATGATAGCTGTGATTGCAGTCCTTGTGAACAGGAGAATTTCTCATATGAAAATCTTTGAAGCTAAAACAAGCTTTCCTACCACAGCAGTGAAAGTGAATCTTGTCTGTAGTGTTCCTCACTTTGCAAAAGAGGAAATTTACCGTAGAAGTATATAAGTGTGAGCCTATTTATTTACAGCTAATGCTTTAAAATAGAAAGAGCAATTTCTTCACTGAGAGTTTACGTTTGGGAAGGTAGGTGGCCTGGTAATCTCCATCATGGCTAGGCTTCGCGAACG
>VZRE01018829.1:0-10445 GCA_013396775.1 Cephalopterus ornatus
TTCTTCCTAGAACTTGACCGAGCATATGTAACAGTGTTTCAATCAGCCTGCCGTACCTGTTTTAAGTTCACTCTTTTCAGAAGAGTTATTTTAAATTATTTAAGAAGATGGTATTTCTTAAAATCTTTAGTAAGCATGTCCTGCTTGTTTTGTGTTTGCATTCCACCTTTATAAAAATTATTAAATCATCTGTGGTACTATGTCAATATCAGACAAAAGCTAACACTTGCAATACGGTTTCTACTAAGTTTGTATTGGCTTAAGACTGCAGACACTGAGGGCTGTCCCAATGTTTCCAATACCCAGGATTTTGGTGGAGACAAAATGCCTTTCTAGACTTGTGAGAATAGAGATTTAAATATTAATTTGACTTCTAAGTAGGTTCTTAGCATATATATTGTTGAAGGTACAATTGAAAAATATGAACAGAGTGCTTATCAAAACCAAAGTTTATAACATCACTGGTAATATTATTATCACTGCCTTCCAGGCCTACTAGAGTGTAGTACTATACTCCCCTCATTCACAGCTGACTTCTCCAAAACAACCTATTAATTATTTCATATCATTGACATGCACATAACCTACAAAAATTCCGTTGGCTTCTTCCCATGAGAAAAGAATTACTTTCTGAATGATTTCTGAGCATCTCTAATTACTTTTTTGGTTAGTAAATGCTATCTTGAAACTGTTGCACTTAAAATCTTGATATGGGCAAAAGAAAATACACCAAATATGGAGTTAAGAACTTATTGTTGAACAATTGTTCTAATAGATCAAATTATTGAATTCAGATGGAAAGCCTCATTCACAGGACGATGATATAGTCAAACAACTTCCTCTGCTCCCTTGTGTGTATATCTGGCTTCTAGTGCAATACTCAGTCTTGAGTTCCTCTGGGTCTCAGGGCTTACAATTCAGTCTTTCTCGAGCAGACTGGCAAGGGGAAATTATGACATGACAACAGCATCCTGATGTTGAATACCTAATATGCCTACTTGCTGATTAGTAGTGTTCCAGAAATTATGTTTACGCTTCACTAACATGGCACTTGAAATTTGGAGATATCCACAAATTAGAGGTGAAAATATACATTAAAAAAAAGTGTGCTAGAAATTAAATCCTTAGTATTAAAATATAAAGTTTGTAATGGTGATACCAGTTTTTAAATACACACATATGCCTGTCAGCATGTAAGTAATCAGACAGCAACAGGACAGCATAGTGGAGTTCGGTTTCTGGGTTGTTGGGGTTTTTTTAATATTTTTCATGAGTGTTTCAGGTTCTATTCCTAAATATTTTCCTTCAAATATTGACTTCTCGTTGTTAAGTAAAAATGTTATTTTTTTAGAAACTAATGCAGCATTTTATGGCTCATATTTTAGAATGTAGTTAATATCTATAGTTTTCTTCAGCTTTCCATGTACTCCGGTTGTATATTGCATACTCCAGGGTTCCCAATTCATGTAATTTTCACTTTCCACATGTATACTAATGGCAATCTGCTCTGTTTTTCTTTAGAAGCTTCCAACCCTGAAGTGAACTTAGCATTGCCCGGATATTTTTAAATCACCTGGGTCTGGATGTCATCCAATATTCTGCAAACAATCAGTAAACAGGGGAAAAGGAGTTTTGTTTTATTTGTTTGGGTTTTTTTGTTTCAGAAACATGTTGTGGATACATTATCTCTGTTTAAAAAATATTCCTTATTCAGAACAGTAAATGTGGTATGTCTCCATATCTTTTTTAAATGCTGAAAGTTCACTTTTCAAGGTCAATTTCATTGTACTGGATACCTTGAGCTCAGCAACATTTTTGATCAAATAAGATTTCTGCCTTACTAAGGAGTAAAAATATCATTTTGAGTTCAGTGTATTTAATCTCCAATCCTGCCTCCCTTTCATTACTGCAAGTAGCCTGTGATACTACCATTCTTTGAAGAGTTTAATAAAAAATATATTATTACTAAACTGTTTAAAAATTGACACTTTTCTTCATAATAGAAAAAAAAGAAAATATTTATTGGAAGAGTACTGCAATAACTTCCGCCTTCACTGGGTTTTGCTATGAATTAATCCTGACAAGGGACAATCAAAGCATATGATTTGCATATGTAAAATATATTTTCTTCTCTGAGTTTGTGGATCTTATTGTTCCATCCATAAAAGTGGCATTAGACACCTTCAAGAGTAGAGAGAATGTTAGCAATTAACCTGAGCAATCTTTCAATGTTAAGCTGAAAGATTAGCCTTTTATTCTAATAACATGAAGAGTTTTCTGATTATGAAAGGGCAACCAGAAGATCATGAGAGCACAAGATGGATCATTAACTTTCTGTTGAAGTCACACACAGCAGAACAGAACTGGGTATCCAATAAATTCTTTTTCAAAAGATTTGTTCAATGCTTTGCTGTTACTTCTAAAAGTCAGACTGAGATACCTTTGGAACTGAAGTTCTGGAACCTGAGTGGACTGGTTTGTGGAAAACTTCAAAGAATCAGTTTTGGATAGGGAGTTGGACTATCAAATACTGATCTCTTTAGGGAATGGAAGGTTTCAGCCTTCCCACAAGAATTTGAATGATGTGTAAATGTTCAGGGGGAGATTTCAGTTGAAAGGTATACTCAGCAAGGGATAAAAAAAGTAAAGGTACTGAGAATGTGGGGATGGCAATCAGAAGAGCTCTTTCACAGATTTATCTCACGTAGCTGTAAACGTTATCTTTGGTAATTTAGCTTTTGTTATGGGTTGGTAGAGTATTTTGTGGGTTTTTTGAGTTTGTTTTTTGTTCTGTTTTGGTTTGGTTTAAATAAAGGGCTTTTTTCTTTTGCTTGTATCAACACTAACAAAATACAGATGTCATCCATCTGTATTCTTATAAGTACTGTGTAAATACACTGTGTTAAAGGGTGGCAAGCAACTGTAAATGAAATTCAATAGCATAAACAACCATTAATTAACTGTTCAATATGACTTTCATATGAAATAACAAAATAAGATTTTTATAAAAGTTGATTATAATGAATACATTCTACTCACTGTAATAAATACAGTATATAACCTGTGAGTGTCCAGATTTAAATCTAGGTAGATTAGGAGTGAAGATTCATATGAATGTTACATCATAACATAAGACATCTCTGGCAAAAATGTCACTGTTACTGATTTATTTAGAAGCTCCTAAAAGTATTGCATGTTTGTGTGATTTTCCATTTTTAATGGAAAGAAAAACAATGATTAAGGTCACCATTCTCTGTAAGAAACAAAACAGACTATAAAAAATGTTATATTACACATAGGGAAGACAAAATCGCTTGAGAGACGCATACATCATTACAGAGAAATTACCAAGGGGATTATCTGAAAATTGCTAGTAAAGCACCTTTTGATTATTCCACATTTCATTTTTACACCCTGATAGACAAGCAGGAAGATCAGACTTAATCATGCAAACCAGAGAGCAATCACTGCTTTCAGAACTAGTTCTCAGTGTTTACTTTTCCATGCCACCCTTTCATTAAAGTTTACCTGCTAATTTCTGTGTCACATCTCTGAATTATTAGCATGTACTGCAGACTGCAACCTGAAGGCTAACAAAGACATATTAATAGCGTATGGCATTTCATAGAAGGTAAATTACAAGTGAAAATACTAATGAGAGAGATGATAGGCACTGCAGCGACCAATGGCCTAGATAAGCTGAGAAAAGGTGAATTAGTTAGGGTGAAACCTGAAAATTTAGGATGATGCTGGTTACGTTGGTTTGATTTGAAAACCATTGATCAGCAGGGGATTACACTGAGCCAAGAGACACTTCAGAGCACTATATCCCTTTCCCAGAAATGATTTTTCATTAAATTATACACTGTACAAAAAGATTCCCTTTCTTCTTCTCTTGGATACAATAATCTAGAGTTCAGTCTTCCTGGTGTCAGTCTGCCATAATACTCATACAGCTCTGAAGCAGGTGCAAATACATTTGGCAGGTTCTGAGGGAGCCACAGCTTTTTCTGAATCCAAATTTTCACTAAAGTATTTTATCTGCAAGTAAAGGACATTTAGACTTTGTGTACAGCACGTCTGTGTATTAAGTTACAGAGAAGTTACTATGCTGTTACTGTGAGGTTTTAATAGAGCTCTTGAAATCCAGATGTATGATAAGCAGAAAATAATGTGTTCCATTACGCTGGGGAAAGGAAAATGAGATTCTTGGTATCCAGCAAAAACTCACATAATAAGCATCTAAGTAGTTAAAAGATTAAATTCCCCAGAGGACTGAAAACTTCAGCTTTGTGGTTGTTTGCACAGTTAACACATCCTGTAACAAAAAGGGTAAATATTAGCCTTTTTTTCCTGATCATATCTGCAGGGCTACTGGAGTTACTACTAGGTTATGTTAGTTACTAGCAAGTATATTGGAAATAAGAGATAAAGACTGTAACATACAAAAGAATTCCCAAAATAAAATAAATACATCTGCAAGCTTTATAGATAACCAGTAAATATTTTATTCCCTAATGAAACACTGAAAATTTATCAACAAAAAATTTCAGATTAAAATTAGAAATAGGATTTAGACATAACTTATAACTCTCAATAATAACATATGACATATTGAATGTTTTCCTAAATCTTTAAATATGAAGAAAAAAAGTTACTTCTGAGGTTCAAAACCAGGATCGAGGATCAAGGAGAAAGACAGTATACCAGCAAAAACACCAAGAGCGATAAACCACATGGTGATGGGGAACAGGCATTGAGTTGATAGCTTCTTTTCCTTTCAGTGTTTCATTTATTTATTCACTATATGCCAAAATAAAATATTGTCATCCTTTTTTTGTTTCAATGTTATTGCTGCTGCTTGCTTTACTAACATCCAGGCCTCGGTACATAACGATACCTAATTCTGCCATCATCTGCCGTCTGCTGCCTTGAGCAACTGACAACATTGCTTTGTTTAAAACTGCTCTGTTCCTGCCTATTGTGGCAGAAATCTCTCTGCTGCATAGATCTTTAAGAAAGCTTGTTCTGACTTCTTGACTTTTAATAAAAAAGGAGAGTAGAGTTCTATCTTTGTATCACAGACAATCTGATAAATAATCTTTAACTTTCAAATAAAACAGTTGTTTTCCATATTGCATACGCTGCTATAGAGCAATAAATTCCAGCACAGGCGTGTCAAGAAACTGTTCTGACTTAAGTTGCTGCAACAGTTAAGAATCCAATATTCCTTTCGTCTGTGCTTACTGTCTGTTCTGAAGAAATTATGAGAATAGGACTAAAACCTGAATTTTTTTCAGCTTTTTTCTGTAAATGATTTCACTTTCATTCCTTCAAGGTTTTTCTTCATAATAAGTTCTCTTGTAAACAACATATAAAAGTGGTGTCCTGGTTCTGGCCAGGACAGGGTTAATTTTTACAGTAGCCAGAAGGGGACGTGGCTGAGACCCAAAGCTTATTCTATACCACCTCACTCATTCCTGGGGTGGGGGGAAGGAAGTCTCTTCTGAGGAGAAGGAGTTCCTTCTGGTTGAGTAAACGTGGTGCTGGTTCCAAGCTGGAAGGAGCACTCAGGGTAGCACAGCTGTGGCTTGGTTGAGTTCTGCATTGAGCATTTATACCTGTGATTCAATCTCTATTTTGTATGCTTATGTTATTAATTTTGTTGCTGTTACTGTTCCTTTTCGTATCTGATTGATCTTTCCAGTAAATTTCTCTTATCTCAGCCAATGATCTTTACCTTCTATGACTCCAATTCTCCCCTCCAGCCCACCACAGTGGGGGAGAGAGAGGAGGAGTGACTGAGAGACACATGGTTTGGAGAGTCTCAGTGAGAGCATAAACTGTGGAGTTCTGTTCCTAAACAATAAGTGAGTTTTGGTTGTTTGTTGTTGTTGTTGTTGTTTTGGTATTTTGTAGGGTTTGGGGGGGTTTTTTGGGGGGGTGGGTGTGGTTTTTTAATATAGCTATTTTGCATATTCTTTAAAATAAGCAGTATACTTGAGACTTTAAGCAGGAAAAAAGATCGATTCAATAGAAAATCTTCCCTGCTACTCAGCCACTCGATGCCCCTCCTCATGTTCATAACTTCCTGGTGTTGTCAGATACATCTTGCTTCACCAGTTATTCAAATTACTTACAGATAGTTTGTTACATCTCTAGCATCATAAGAACATCTGTCACATTATGCTGCACAGAAGTCAACACTGACTTTCCTTCTAAAAGTTACAGTTCTCTGATAAATTTCGTGACAGTTACAGGCTGATTATACTTCAGTAAATCTCTGTAAAATTTTACTTGATTTAATTTAAATCTGTTCAAGAATTACCAGAAGGAGGATGTATTTAGAAGCTAAACAATGTGATGTATTAAAAAAAAGAAAAACAACTAAAATTAAACAAAACAAAACCTCAGAAAACCTGCAAACTCTGTTTGTTATATCTGGAAAAAATGCAAAGGAACATTACATTATAAAACGCTATCAGTCTGACACAATTTGATATAGATTATTCCAGCTATCATGTTCTGTCATCTGAAGGTGCTAGATAACCTCTTCATAGAAGAGATGAACATTTACTGCACTAGTCGTGTATATTGCACCAGTGTGTGTGTTTGGGAAAAATGTGAAGGACAGAGGAACGCAGAATTCTCAGCTTTACATTCAGCTATAATATGCTCTCTAACATATGGAAGCTGCAGTGTACTTTTCATAGTCTGCAGAGTTTGTTAGCATGACAGTAAGCGTATGCCAGTTCTCTCAACCTTTAAGAGGAAATGGCTTTTGTTTGAAATAAAAAGAAACCCTCAAGTCAGTATTTATCACTATCTTCTCTCATAGTTTTAACTGTGTTCTCTTGTTTTATACTGTATGACAGGGGGAAGAAGGTTCACATAATTTTAGTCTCATGTTAATTCGTGGAGAAATAATGAAAAAGCTTTCATAATGTATATCAGAGTCAGAAAACTGTCATGCTGATGTGTAAGATCTACTCACATCTGTACCCAGTCCACTGTGTGTATTTCTTAAGTATTAAACCAAGAGGTTGGTCGCTAGAGGGCATCAAATCTGTGCCCTAAGAAATGATGAAAGAAAAGCTGCAGATGTTTTAAAAAAACAAGGATAATGTACATATCTGTATGCCAAGTGCTGTTCTGGAAATCATAAACCAATTCATGTCTATTTTTAAAATCACTTTATTGTAGACGTTACCCACCTTGTAAAACCGTGCAATATAAAGCCTTTGAGAAAAAAAAAAAAAGTGGAAATTCACACCCTCTCCCCCAAAGTAATATTAAAGGTGTGGCTTTCAGACTGTAAAGAAAGATTTATGTAGAGCTAGAAGGTGGAAAGACAAGAAAACATAGGGCATCTTTCATTGCTGTTTACTATCAAGTCAAGTTAATTACAGGGAAAAAAAAAAGCATGGGCAGAGAAACACATACCTTGCATATGTCTCCTTTGTTTGGTGTCTTCTAAATATAGGTTTCTTCTCAAAGCCACTAAAACTCCTTTTACAGTACCCTTTTACTCTGTATGCCCCTTTGTCTCACACATACTTTCGTGTCTATTCTTTATTCGCTGTCAGATGTCTTCTGCATTCCAGGATGTACTTCTCTTCTGGAACTGGACATCCTTTCATATACTACTTTCATGTATTTTCAGGGGTCTTAGTGACTAGAAAAAAAAATGGCAGAAGAGGTCATAATATTTTATTGCATACAGGAATAAGGAAAAGCTCTCAAATACGTATGGGTTTTATGTAATGATGTTTTTGCAAGACAGTGTCATGTTTAACCCCAGCTGGTAGGTCTCACCACACAACTGCTTGCTCACTTTGCCCCAGTGGGATGTGGAAGAGTAAAAATGAGAAAACTCACAGATAAGACATAAAGACAGTTTATTAGGTAAAGTAAAAGCACACACGCAACAAAGCAAAACAAGGAATTCATCCAAGGGCAGGCAGGTGTTCAGACATCCTCAGGAAATCAGGGGCTCCATCAAATGCGATGCTGAAGACAAGCACCATCAGTCCGAACATCTCCCTCTTCTTTCTTTCCCCTGTTTTATATACTGAACATGAAGCCATGTGGTGTGGAATATCTCACTGTCAGCTGGGGTCAGGTGTACCAGTTGTGTCCCTTCTCAACTTTTTGTACACCCCCAGCCTCCTCACTGGTGGGGGGGCCTAAGAAGCAGAGAAGGCCTTGACTCTGTAAAAGCACCAGTCAGCAGCAATGAAAAATATCCCTGTGTTATTAAGTTTCCAGCACAAATCCAAAGCATAGCCCCATACAACCTAATGCGAAGAAAATTAACTGTTTATTACCCCAAACCAGCACAGATAGATATACATCAAATAAATTAATATTGCAAGTGGACTGGGTAAATTTACCTGCTCTGGTTTCCATAGAATTAATGTTTGTAAAAATTTTATAAACACACCCTAGCAACTTAACCAATAAAATTGAATAATTCCAGTACCCTTAAAATGTTTTTAGTAAAATTTAAGGTAATCTCAATCATATTGGTTTGATATTTTTTGTTACTGCACTAGATCCAGAGTTAGATACGCAGCTACTCATTTATAAAATGAAGATATTAGTTATATGTTCTGTTAGTTGCTTACCAGACATATTGAATTTTAACACTGTAGTCATTCTACAGACAAATAACTAGTTTGATTTGAAGCTCAAGACATAAAAGTATCCATGGATTTTCTGCATCCAGAACAGCTCAAGATTCTCAAAACCTACCAGGAAATCATTAACATCAAACTAGAACATTAGAAAATAATAATAATAACTCACAGACAATATAAAATTCTTGAGGAGAAAAAAACAAAAAACATTACAGATTGTGTAACAATTTTCTTTTCTGAAATCTTTGGGAAAAGACTGTGCATACGTAAGACACAGGATATAATTATAGAAAAGTCTGAGGTAGTAAAAGGTGACTTTGAAACTTATGAAGCATAAGTTTCTCAAGATTTCATTTCTGTCTCATATATCTAACTGTCAATAGAATTCAGAAAATCCTAAGGGAGGACGTTATTCCTTGAAGTTTTAAAAATTATTATCCTGAAGAGAAGAGAGCTGATAAACGTACTCTGTTTCTACCACATTATTGCAATTGCTGTATTTCTTTCTCACATACTAGGTCACCTACTAGGGTACTAACTCTATCACCTTTTAAATAAATTTTAATTCCCAGCATTTTGTCTTGTTCTTTAAAGTTTAGAAGTCAATACTTTAATTCAAGCAATACCCTAAAGGTTTGATTTTTTTTTCTTACTGCTGTTCTAAATGTAGATATGAGTATACAGAAAATGTCATCTTATGTGTTATTTTTATAGCTGTTGTCACGGTTTTTACCTGTCAGTGACATCCTCATCCAATAGATCACAGGTGCTGATGACAAAATAACCTGTACTCATTCTCTTTTTTTTTTTTATGTAGAATTCTGTCATTCATTCAGTTCTAAAGTAGATTTTTGCTAAAAGATTCTCCAAAAATCTATAAAAAAGCACAAGTTTTTTACTATTTAACACTGAGAAGAATAAATATTAGACATAAAGAACAAAATCTTTATTTGAAACTTAAAAAAGGAGATGGAAATTCATCTTAGAAATTTCCATAATGTTCCATTTGTCGCAGATATAGTAAAAGAAGACATAACACAGAAAATGTTTAGAAACTATTGCTTTTCTCTAATGTAAAGCAAATCCTCTTGATGGACTGCTTTAACACTTCTATTTCTAACTTTTCCCTTTGAATATATACCATTTCCCCTCTGAACAGCAAAGTAGCATACAGAATACCTTTCAAAGAAAAGAAATTAAGAGTAAACCATATATTTAAATGTCAGCAATTAGTTAAGCTGTGTGGGTGAAATTTGTGTATTTTTCCAAAGATAACTCTTTTAGACTGTTGCACAGAAAAATGGTTTAGTTCTATAAGTAAAGTGAGCTCAACAAGTAGTGCATTGATCATCAGATTGAAATTCCATTTGATTTCCCAAATACTTATTTTGACTTCATGTTATTTTCTTCTAGCTGCATTTGCAAACAGTAGCATAAAAACTATCTGACTAATATTATATAACCAAAATTTTAGTACGAATAAGGCAAAAAACTCTCAATGACAGCCAGCCAGAATGAATTATTAAAACAGACTTGCTAGTATCCAGAGTTTCTTGTATTTTCTTCTCTAAATATCTAAATTGAGACAGAATTTTTAGGCTACAGCCAAAGTGAGACCTGTCCTTTGTAGACACCCACACCCTTATCCTGGAAATACCCAGGAATACATTTTGTTAACCTCAACACCAATCAAGATCAAGTTAATAAGGAAGTTTTGGTCACTACTGACCTCAGGTGTGGATAGACCAGTTCATACAACACCAAAAAATTTGAGCCTTAGTGTGGGAACTCATTTTACAGAAGAGC
>VZRE01018840.1:0-12997 GCA_013396775.1 Cephalopterus ornatus
CACTTCTGTCTCATTAAACCGAGACAGGCGTTTTAGCTTCTTTTAAATACAAACCCAGAAAAATAAAGCCGAGAAGATGAGCTTGATAGAAGCAAATTGTTTGCAAATTGAAATAAAGAACATACTTTCCCAGCAGAATATCATGTTGTTCTCATTTGTTGCTGAAAGATAATAAAGAGGCTGGTGAAGGGACTCGAGGCACAAGTCCTGTGAGGAGAGGCTGAGGGAGCTGGAGTTGTTTAGCCTGGAGAACAGGAGGCTCAGAGGAGACCCCATCACTCTCTACAACTCCCTGAAAGGAGTCTGTAGCCAGCTGCGGGTTGGTCTCTTCTCGCAGGAAACTATGAGTAGGACAAGAGGGCATGGTCTTAAGCTCTGCCAGGGGAGGTTTAGGTTGGATATTAGGAAGAAATTCTTTACAGAGAGGGTAATCAGGCATTGGAATGGGCTGCCCAGGGAAGTGGTGGATTCACTGTCCCTGGAGGTTTTTAAGACGAGACTGGATGTGGCACTTAGTGCCATGGTCTAGTAACCACGGTGGTCTTGGGTCAAGTGTTGGACTTGATGATCTCGGAGATCTTTTCCAGCTCAGCTGATTCTATGATTCTATAACAGGTTAAGATAGAATTGGTTAAGATAGAATTTTTGACTGATTCATTGGTGCTGCTTTATTTGTGGTATTGAAGGGAAGATTATATTGTTATAATAAAATTATAGTAACAGCTAGGCTGATATAAAGCTGATGAAAGTGACTTGTGCAGCCACTAAGAGATTACTCTGTTAAACTACACAGTTACACCCTGCTCAAAAGTTAACATCCAAATTAAGAAAATGTATACTGAATCTCTCCTCGGAGGACAGGCCTCTGTGCCCTGCTGCACCTCATGTTCCAGTCTCTGGTACAGATAAACTGTCCTGACTTTGATAAGTAAAAGTTAATTACACTACTTGATTTCTGCATGTGTAAGCTGCTGCTTTAGTTCATTATTTATAAGACTATTGATTGGAGACTTACCTAGCAAAGTTAACAGATATTAATTGGCCCCTAGTTAGTCCCCATCTAATTTGATTCTCATCAGATTCAAGATTCCGTCTTCCCATCACTGACATGTGATGCAGTAAAAAGGCTATTGCAGGCACAATCATGCCTCTGTTTATCAGGGTACTTGTAGTTTTGGAAATTGGTAGTGAAAAATATTCTAGCTCTTTAAGCAGCTGTGAGGATCTCAAAGCTATATATAAATGCTTACTCATATTGTTAAATCAAAATACTGATGTTGCAAAGCAGCCTTAATGCAGTACCAAATAGTAAAAATCGAGAAACACAGACATACAGGGTGTTTATAACTACACTTCCTGCTCTGAAAGGATTAATTCTAACTATACCCAAAGGAATTTTTGGCCAGCTTGTGACTGCGTAGCAATGTGCAAATTTATATGGCTTCCTATTATTAGAAAATTGCATTATTACTGTGAATTTTGTACATGCAATAAAGAAATAACATTAAAGCAGCTCAGTTGATTCAGGAAAATGCTATGGCACCAGTTCACATAACAGTTAGGTAGGGCATAGTAATTGTAAAGTCTCTTTGAGGACAACAACCTCAAATAAAGGAAAGATAATAAAGAGAGAAATAAGACAAATATTTGTAAAGGGTTTATTGGGTTTTCTAACCTAATTAAAAAATACACTTTTTACTTGGACTTCAGAATTCCTTGAAGAAAAACTATTATATTTAATAGTTGACTTATTTAGCCAATCTAACTTCTTTTATGATAATAACTTTAGACTTGAGAGCTTGTACATGAGACATACTACCTAATAATTTGTTATAGAAAATAACTTAGGGCTATAGTAATGCAAAATGCCCAAATTGTTGCTTGAAACTTGTCAGAAAGATTGATAATACTCTTATTTCTACAGTCTCCTGAACAAATCCAAACTTTTAAAATTCATCATGTCCACTTTTCATGTTTTTGAAAAGACAAAACTATGTCTGGATAGCTGCATGTCTTCCTCTTACAGGTTGACCATGTAGACATTAACTGATTATTTCCCATTTTTTACTTTGTAAATGCCAGTTACAAAGGTGCAACACTTCTGTCTGTTCTGTAACTCTGAAACTCTTCATAAGTTGCTGAAAGACTTTTGCTTCACCTATTCCATTTTAACTTCTCTGACTTCATCTGAAGATAAAAGCAAAATTCTAGTTTCTTGAAGGGTTACACACTTAGCAATTCCTTTTTTTTCCCTTTATATCATTAAACTAAATATATTATTCCAAATTACAGCAATAATTTGTTGTCTATGAAATGGAAAAAAATGACAAACACTATCACTGATTGAATGTGTTTCTTTTATTTCAATTTAGACAAACTGTTAATATCTCAAGAAAGCACAGATAGTGAATTACTTACTTTCCAAATTGGTTGAAATTTAACTGATCCCAGAAAATATTTGTATTTACATCAAACTATACATTTCTCTAACAACATTATTCCAAATATTCAAAACATTTCAGCCAGCTCTGTATTCTTACTGTGAAAATAGATGTATTATATGAGTATTATAATCTCATCATTCACATTACAGATCCTGAAAACTTGCTTCTTAATACCTTAATACTATGGATAACTTGTATAATGGCTACTGCTCACTGTTTTCTGTATAGTTTTACACCTGTATCCAGTAACCACGCAATTTTATTTCAGTTATATTCAAATAAATATATTGAAAAGAATTACATTGGAATTATCAAACTGTGTCTGGTACAGTAATTAGGAGAAATTGCTCATGTTTCAATCTATCCTCAAGCTCTTGAAATAATCTTTCTTTCAATCCAATTTTTTATGAGTCCCACTTCGTTCAAATTGTAATGACTGAAATTCTGGTGATAAAGAGGAAACTGTCCATGATGTGTCCATTTTAACTGTCCTAAAAAAAAAAAAAAGTGAATGGTGAACAAATTAAAATTGTCCTTTATTGTTCCATAAATTAGAAGAATTACTAATTTCTGACTTACAGATATAGACAGAACACTATTCTGCTTGTAGACTGAATCTAAGATTTCAGTGAAAGGCTCTCAGAAAATATTTAGCTGTTAAAATGAAAGTTGAAATTGCAAGACTACTGGTTAAATCATATCTTTTGCTTTGAGAAGACTTTGACTTCAAGAGTTCAGTTCAATCACATACAAACCTAGATTTATATAAAGTTTTCTTTTAAGCTTTTGCAAACATATTCTGCAGCTCTTTTTTTCCATTTTTCATATAACTGGATGAGAAACAGAAAGAAAAGCTTTTTTTTTTTCCTCATACCCAGACTCTTTACATTCCTCAAGAGCAACAAAAAATTTACAGCAGAGAATTTCCTCATCTGGTCTTTTCAACATTAGGACTTACTAGATTTAACTTTCAAAAGTTACCTCTTCATGAACAACATCAAACCTGTGGTCCTGCACCGATATGGAAAAAATAAGAATAACAACAACCATCAATGGCTACTTGAGATGCAGCATCTTAAAACATTCAATTTACCTGGGCACTCAGCATATAAACAGCAGACAATGCTGCTCTACACAAACCAGGAATGTCTCCCCTTCAACTGTGAAGCACCATAATAATGTCAGATGACCTATTTACAAGTTTAATTGATGTATTTTCATTAATATATGGTAACGGTAATTATAATACTGCTTGCACAATAAGGGCATTTTGAAAAAGACATTTTGTGCCAAATCAATAGGATTTAATCAGATAACATAAACAAACTTTTCATCAAACTACAAATTAAAATACTCCATGAAATGGGATATAGTGTTTTAGTAAGCATTAAAAAACACATATGGAAACTGACAAACTCAATTAAAATATTATTATGCAGGACTTTATGCCAAGGAAGCATAACTTTCAGATCAATGTTCACTTTAAGTAGACAAATGACATCAGGAAAACGCCACACTTAGAAAAAAACCTTCACTTCTATCATGGAGCTAAGAAGTATTTCTGATAAAGGCCACCTTTTCTACTTTCAGAAGAAGGATGTAGGGAAAAATGGGTCTCTATGTTGTTATATGGTAAATGTTGACTTACTTCTTGAGTAGATTTATCAAGGACACTGTCTATATTCCTTGGTTTCTAAAAGAAAGTCACACCTGCTCTATTCCTTGCTACCTGTGAATGTATGTTGCATAGCTTCTAAATCAAATTATTTCCAAAATAGAAATATACAAATTCCTAAAATAATAATTACTCCTAGAAGAAATTTTGAATGGATGCAAAGGGATGCAACTTACCTACCTACTGAATAGTAATTTTTGTTTGTACTTTCCACTGTTATTTTGAATTCCGCATATTCTTTTTCACATCAAACCACAGTGATAGTAATCCCTACATGGGTAAAATTGAAACAATGTGTGACTCATAATTTGGAAAAAAAAGTCTAGTGATAAACTGGTGTGGTGTCTGACTAACAAACTGCATGGACTGATTTAAGGAATCTGTGCTGTATATCTCTCGTGCACATCACATTATGTACATATTGCATTCCTATGTAACAGAAAGAAGCAGAAGAAGCCTTAGATCACAAATTCTAGAACAAAGAGGTGGAATAGGACATTTGCTCACATTTATGACTCGGTATTAGAAAACCAGATTAGAAAATAATGGATTCTCTTATTTAGCAATACTTGAGCATTGACATATAAAAATAAATTTTAATTCCAATATTATAGAAATGTTAGTTGATGCTTTCAAGACCTAGTATTGTATCAGGACATTGAAACGCTATGAATCTGGATCTTTCTTAGAAATATCAATTCCTTACAGAGCCTGCAAATACATGTTCATAGTCCAAATCTGAGGGTGTTTCCTTCCTAGAAGTTTAGGAAATCCCTGCTTTAGGAAATTTTTAGTAAACTGATTAGAAGACTACCACTTTAGGTGGTGTGATGTGTGCCACCACTCTGAGGGAGTGAGCATCACTGTGGTTCAGGTATGACCAACAAAGAGACCTGGCCGAAACCAGCCCTGTTCTTCAAACTGTGGGAACTGATCTGGGCTGTACCATCTCAAGCATCTCATGAGATATATCTTGTAACAGCCACCAAATTTAAGCTTATGCAGAACCTTCCAAAACTCCTTTCTTTTTTTCTATAGTAATAGAAAGAGACTTATTAGTTTTCTTGTTTTGAAAACTTTATATAAAATCTCTCATATAAACAACTTCTGAAAACGGCCCAACAGATAATTAGGAAATTGAGAATTAAAACTGTTGAATTATACTAGTATATGAATTCCCTTTTTCTTTCATTGTCGTAAGTATTTGCCAGATTCTTACACTATATAGTGTATTTGGCTAGTGATATTTATTAATTATTTTGCTTTCAAATACCACCATGTATTTTACAAAAAATTTTGTTTATCATTCTCATCTTCAGCAAGGGATGACAGACTGTTTTCTAATCCTCAGTCACACATGAAGGTGTAAAAATGTACTTTACCTTCTGCTCTGGTCAACAGACTGAAGGCAGAGCTAAAGATTTGCAGAGCTAAGGGAATAAAATTAGTACAGCTTGGGCTGTGTAGATTCTGTATTCCAGATTCTGTAGATAAAACGTGACCACAGTCATGGTGAATGAAGCATAGGTGAAGGACTCTAACATTTATGAATGTGTTACAGCTACATTTATGCTGACTTGTGCATTACAGAGAAGGAGCTTGGTGTAAAAACAGTAAATGTTTTCAAGAGGAAGTGGGTGCTTTTGTGGAAAATTCAGGCATGACTCAAGCAGTATCATTTTTTTTTAATCTGCTTTTATTTGCTAAGCGCTGTGTGGAGAAAGTGCTGAGTGAAACCCATTTTAAGAACAGTAACATGGAAGTGGTCCTAGATTGCAAAGAATGTTCCCTGTTGTGAGGGAAGATTTACATTTGTTGAAGCAAATCTCAGCTCTGTAAGATGTCACCCAGCACAAAATATGAAGTTTTTTTTTCACAGGCAGCTGATTACAGTATCTTGGAGGTGAATGGGGTGACTGGTGTGGAGGGGGTAAATTGGGCCAAAGCAGATATATAAATAGAATATAGTAAGTGCCAGACTATACATTTTTCCATTCCAATAGTAAGCACACAGCTAACAAAAAGTTCAATCCTAAACTATTTACATAGGTTTAATTACATTAGAGTCAGAGGCAGTGAGCTGTTTGGGACTTGGCCCCCTGCCATTTGGTAATTAGCACTTTGCGGTATTACCTACCGAAAAACAATTTTGGCATCCTGAAAGAGGCAGCGTTGTGTGAGCAATGCCCTCACCTAGTGATGCAACCCTAGCAGAGCTGGAATTGCACTGGATATCCTGCCCGGCTGCAGCAGCACCCTCTGCCCTGGTACAGGAACATAACAGCTCGTTCCACGTCAGAAGTGTGCAAACACAGAGGACACGTTCTGTGATGTGGCCAAGACACAGAGGGTTGTGATATTCTTTTTCAGCCTCTGCATTTCTCCTGAAGGCTTTCTGAATTCCTGCACACCTGAAAAAGAGGGGATTAGCTTTATTCTGTGAGACTTTGAAGTATGTTCTTTGACTTGGGTAGAAGTCTGGCCACGAAAACACATGTATTACAGTTCTAAGCAGAAAATGTCCAACACGCACCAAAGAGCTGAGAAGTTATAAGTGTTGTGCTTTAAATATAACCACTGAGAGTCATGAGCTAATGTCAGAATAGGTAAACAATAAGGTTCCAAGACAATATCTGTTTTATTGCACTAGTTTATCCCCAATATAATATCATCAAGTAATTATGAGTCAGTTTTGTTGCAAAATAATCTTAAAATTACTACTTCATTTTAACATTGAGCTTTTCAGCCTTTGAAACCAAGCTGATCTTGAGCACGTACAACATCACAGGTGACTAAGTAGTGACACAGAAATTATCAAAATAAATACATCCCAGTGCCCATGGTTTTAGCAAGTTTGTTTACTTAATATATAACAAAGAAATGGCAAGTTTCCAAGCACAAATTAAATAATATTGAAATTAATCAATGAACATATGATAAAATTAAATCATATCTTTTTAAAAGTGTTGTCCTAAATTTTTGTTAACATGTCAGAAATCATCCATTTTGAAACATTATGAATTTCATATTTCCTCAAATGGCAATCCACTGACCTCGAGGGTTCCTCTTTTTGCTAGGTCTACCTGGAGACTAGCCATATACATAGCTAGAGACAGACTCTCTTGAAACCCCAAATATTATTTCTATTTAGAAATGCACTATGAAATCGCAACTACTGTTTACATAAAACCTAGCTCTAAGGTCTTTTTTCTTGCTCTTATCCAGAAGAACCTCCTTTTTATCAGCTAAGATGGATACAGGAAACATCCATATCCAGCTCATTGTCAAAGTAACTGTTGTCCTGAGAGAGAGGGAAAATTTCTAAGTAGTTTTTTTGTATACATATACATATACATATATTATTTGAATATATATCTATCTGTATAGTGCCTTGGAGTTATTGAATGCCTCAGGCTTACAGAATGCTTCCATTGTCTTCTGCTATATTACTGTCTGGTGTTCCACATTCTTTTAAAATTAGACTGTGAAATAAGATGTCTTCTATTTCTGAGGAAAAAATGCAAAACTTGTTTTGCTCATATAATCTCTATAATACGGAAATATGTCTGACAGCTTGTTTTTCTAACACTGTTAGGCAACCCAATTCATTTCACTCTCAACTTGCACTGCATGAGTCAATTTTGTCATAGATTTATCTGGGTATGAATAGGGAACCTGTACATTTTTCCCAACTCTTCAAATGGAAAAAAATATATATGCATTACAAAATTAGATACCACGCACAAATTTTTCCTTAGTGGCTTAAACCAAACATGGTTTAATTAGTCACAATCTTCTCAGTAATTGTGCTCCTATAGGGAAGAAAATCTAACTTCTGATAGCTGCACTTCTGAGACCTCTGAACTCCATTAGTCCATAATATCATCTAGTATTCATTCTGTAAGTTGATCTGGCTCTACAGGCATACAGCATATTAATAAATAAGAAAAGATCAAGAATATTGCATAGGAACACTGATACTTTTGACAAATGTAATTTAGATTTAATAAAATCTATTTTATTGATGCTCTGTATACTTGGTAAATTGTTTTTTTCTGTCATTTTTGCTAATCATTATTCTAAGGGAAGGCTAGAAATTTGGCAATACACTGGAACAGCAGTGAAGCATTTGGTGCTTTTCTAGTTACCAAGTAACAAGGGTCTCCTGTTGAGGTATGATTATGTTATTTGTTGCTATTTGACAAGCTAAAATAATTAATCAGATAATGACTATACTTAAGATCTCAAGTGTATTTCATTGTCTTCTACAAATTTCAGACAGAAGCCTGCTTGCTCCTGCCTTGTCTCTGTTCCTCTCCAAAAAGTCGTATCACACATCTGTTGTGATCTTCCCAGAAATCTGCCAATTTCAGACTACTTTGAACTGTGGATGAGAGAAAAAGCTTTCATGGGTAATGTACTGCCAAGTATCATGTCTCTTATATATCAGTTGGTAGCAGCTGCAGCAGAATAGCATAAGGAGAGATTTAATTCCTGATAGGCCATTTAGTACTTTATGGGTCATAACAAACATCTTAAATTCCATCTGGAGACCATGAGGCAGTCACTGTAAATACCACAGAAGTACATCAACACTCCCAGTAAAATATCCTCTTCTATCCTCTCAACAGTAAATGACTAGTTGGTACCACATCTGTGTCAGCTCCTAAGAGATTCTGAGATGCAACACAATGAAGAGTATATTTTTGCAGTCTAAAGTAGCATACATCTGGCTAAAAAGAAGTCATAACATGAGAGAGAAACCTGAGGAACTATCAGTAAAAATGCTGACTTCCATAATGTGATTGTTACATAGTAATAATGGGGAACTTATGTTGCCACTTATGACATTAATGAGAACTGGCAAATGCCTCCATCTATGTCACTGAATATGCACCCACTACTGTCTAAGTTTTATCTACGATGTGTTTTCTCCTACCTTATGTGGCTTGTGAATTGTGTAATTTTCAAACAGAATCAAGGCAAATAGTTCTGCATCACTGGAGCAAGAAAAAGATGTTGCTGTTGTCTTCTGTTAAATACCCTGTGGCAACTGATATGGATAGATGTTTGTTATCCAAAACCTAAGACTGGATGCTGCCATCTAAAAACTACTATATGCTCCCTGTGTTGGATCATTTTTGTCTTATTTCTTTATTCCAAAAATTTCCAGTTTAAGTCCTCATGAGTCATTCAAGACTCTCAGACTGGTTCTGAAATATTGCTGCTTTATTTCAGGTCTTTATGATCCTATTTTACCACATTTGCCTCACTGATTAGTGATCAGTGTGTATAAACAAATATAAATAGAGGTAAAATGTTTGAATTAAATGGTTTGCAGTGTTTTGCTTTGTGACTGAACAATGTCAAATTTTCATGTAGTCAGTTAAGCAAACTTTTTTTTTTTCAAACAAAGGTTTACGAAGGCTTTAAACTCTCTCAGGTGGCTTTTTTTTTTTAGTGGCTAAGGACAAGTATAAAACAGTGTTTGTCTTTTCCCCCTCCCTGCACTTGTATTCCTTCACTTTAGTCACTCACTTTAGTCGTGTGCTTTTTTTGCACATATTTTTCAGAATATCTTCCAACTCTTTTGAGACTCTTGAAATACCTGAGCATCCCTGCTGCAGACTAAATCCTGCTTCCTCCAGTGTACATATACATAGTACTTTGTCAAAGTCCTGAACACCTCATCTATGTTATTGTATATACTATTATTTGCAAGGGACAGGTCACAGCTTCAAAATGGAAAAGTTTTGAGTTCTGGACTCCAGGAGAGCAAACTTTGATGCTGCTAAAGATCTGCTTGGCTGAATCATATCTGATATATCCCTGGAGGAAAGAGGTCCCAGGAAAGTTGACAAGTATTCAAGGATCACCACCACCTCACTCAAGAGGAGTCTGCCATGACAAGCAGGATGTCAAGCAAGATTCCAGGAGGCCTGGGAAAACTCAAACAAAACCAGGAGGTATTCAGAAGGTGGATGAGGTACCTTCAAAGACTACAGAGAATCTGTCTAAGCATTCATAGGCACAGTTTGGAAATACAAGCCTCAGGTAGCCCAGAGAGTTTGAAGAGCCTCCCTCCTTTTTGATATTCAATAACTATCTGAACATGGTCCTGGGTAACTGACTGCAGGCCTTCCTGCTTGAGCATGGGGGTTGGACCACAAAACCCTTGAAGGTCCCTTTCAATCTCAATCATTCTGTGATTATTAATTTGAAAGTGCATTAATTGACTATACAAGAACAGAAAAAGGCAAATGCGTTTTTGGCAAAAAAATACTCAACAAGTTTCAGCCAGTGTTAATAGCAATTTTCTTTCTTATTTCAGCTGTAGCTTCATGTAGTGTCCTGTGTAACTGATCTGATGCTTTCCTCGAGTAGATGGCCACATATTATAGCTACACTGCCTGAGGTTAAATCAAGAGGCAAATTTCATCTCAGTTTCTCAATTTAATTACCATATACATTGTAGAGTTTCCCTCCTAAAGGAGAGCTTAAATTTTTGCTCTTTACTTAAATTAAAACTCCACACTTCCTGAGATAGCTTCTCTTCCAACTCCTAAAACTCAGGCAAATGAATAAATTCTCAGCACAGAGGGTATATTAAACCATTACAAGATAGAGTCAACCTGTGTGCGTTTTTTGTTTCTTCTTTACTAGCATACAGATAGAGGAAAGGTTTCAAACACAGTTTCTAAAAGTGATTGCTTCACCTCTTGGTCTCCTACACAAAGGAAATATATCTGCGATCTTTGTCTTTTTAATATATTTTTAATTGACTTCACAAGGAGTTGAATACAGCTAAATTCACCTCACCTGATTTTAGAAACATGAGAGAGATGTTTAAGACAGGTGTATTGTACTAAGAGGTAGAATGAATCACAGAACTAGCTACATTAATCTTTATCTAAATTTGGATTACCTGAATCATCTCTTAAGTCATGAAACAAAACTTTGCAGATCTCTAAACCCTGAAAGACCTAACAGCCTACTGTTTGGTGTATTATAGATAGACTTGATTAAAACAAAAACAAAAACACAACAAACAAAACCCGACAACAACAAAAATACAAAACCAAACAAAAACCAAACCAAAACCAACCAAACCAACAAAAAACCCCAACATCAAAAGCAGTGTTTTTTAATTAAAAAAAAAAAGTAATATTATTCAGGTGGCCTGCAACTTCCCACTAAAAGGGAAACAATAGTAGATCAAACTTAGAAGCCAGTAGTGTTCACAGCGCTTAGAGTGAAGACTGCAGATTGTGGGAGAGAAGAGTATATAGTTCATTCCAAGGTGTGGTGCTTGTACAAAATGCTCTCAGCGATCAACTTGGCTTCCCATCATGTGGTCTCCATTTTAGGTAACTTTCATAAGCCTCACAACTGGCTTCTGGCAGAAAGGGGGGGTCCATCAGGGGTTAAATGTTGCACAGTATTTACAGGCAGTTCACTGGTCCATGTGTAGATATCTCTCATGTAATCAGCCATTGCAGGTACAGCTTACTGTAAAGGGCCATATTGTACAGGCAGAACTAGAACTCTACTATGACAAACATCACAGCCCCCAAAGTGCTTTAACATGGTCCTGTCAAGTTACTCTCTCTGCTAAGATACTTTCACCACATTACAGGAGTTATGCTATTAAAAAATTTTTTTCAAAGGGGAACAAGAATTTAGGATGGTACATGCAAAACTTCCATTGACTTAATTTGCTTGCCTTCCTTCACTATGAGAGGATTTTGTTCCAAATCTGTACTCGCAAAATCCTGACCCTTTTTTAGATTACCTTTGCCTATATCTACTGAGCTGCTTCACCTTAGCATATGAGGGGGTAATGGAGGAAGGACTCCAAGAGAGTTGGGAGAAGAATGTGGCACAGCCATGACTACAGTGAGTCTTGCTGTTACCGTTACTACTTCAGTGTCCTGTAACTGTGGCCCTGCTAAAAGTTGTCCTCAACAAGAAAACATACTGTCAAAAGTGAAGCTCTACTTTACAGTTTGTTCCTTGCTGTAACAGCCCTTTACTACAAAGATTTACTATGAAAATTTTCAAAATAAAAAAAAAAGTCAGGTCAGCCTATCAGTGAGTTATTTTAAATTTACCTTCTGTGGCTTTGAGAGTGTTTTGTTGAGAATACCCAAGTTTCTCACCTGTTTTGCTGCTTAGGACAGTATTTTCTTATGTTTCTAAAAAGGAATGATGATATAGTTTTCCTATCTGTGAATGGTCTTGTGTACCAGTTCCTCCCACTTTAACTAAGCAATCATGCCTTAGTTGTGGCATTCTAGAAACACTGTCAGCCAATTCAGTACCCACTAAATGTGTTTGGTCTTGTTGCTGCATATGTATATGTTGTGGGATTTTGTCAGTGATGATATTCACTGTTCTGCTAGTTTCTTAGGATCCCACAGATCAGAAATAAAGCAGTCAAATCAATATCAATTGCATCATGAGATCAGAATAGCCCTCTGACAAAGAAGACATGAGCCCTCAAGTTGAGGTAATAACAAAAATTTGCTGAAAGATCAGAATAATCATATAAAATCATTTCTGTAATGGTAACAACAATTATTTGAGGAGTTTTGCACTGAAAATTAGTTCAAAATAGGTTTCTGGAACTGCACTATTATGGAAAACAAATGCTTTACTGACTTTCTTCCTTGCTTTTTACATTTGTAGTGCAATGGATTTGCTGTCCCTACGGACAGAACATTGTATAACAAGCAGAAGTGTGAGGAGAATATAAAATTCTGTGTTTATGGAATCAGCAGCAGTCAGAGGTGATGGTGCAAGCAGATTTAACTCTAAGTTTGCAACAGTGAGTGGAAAGTTGTCATAGGTCTCAAGTGTGCTGAAAACTGGGCAGGAA
>VZRE01018858.1:0-19833 GCA_013396775.1 Cephalopterus ornatus
GCCGGGAATGTGCGGGGGAAGGCAGGGAGGCGGCGGCGCCCGGGCGACCGGGGCGCGGGTGCCGAGCGCGGCATGGCAGTGTACACACACATAACGCACACGGACACACGCACATAGCACACGCGCCCCGCCTCCGGGTCGGGAATTTCGGCTGCTCCCTGCAGCCTCGGGAGTTGTTCCGCGGAGGTCGGCCCCGCCGAGGCTGCTCGTCAGGATAACGCCTTCCCTGCCCAGCGCCAGGCAGCCGCCGCCGATGTAGATGGAGCGTAGCACAGGTGACAGCAGGCAACAAAGGAAGGGCAAGGAATGAGAGAAAGCCAGGCTCAGTGGTACAGTTCTTCATTCTAGTTACAGCCTGAGGTGCCATTGATAGTATTCGGTCTTTTTTTTGTGTGTATGTATGTCTTATTTTCCCAAAGGACCGTGTAGCTGATAAGAAATAAAAGGATTTTAAATTTATTTTTTGTTTACGTTAATCTGCCAAAGATAATGAATAGTTTACAGAATCACAGAATCAATTAGGTTGGAAAAGATCGAGTCCAACCTGTGACTGAACACCACCGTGTCAACTAGACCATGGCACTGAGTGCCACACACAGTCTTTCCTTAAGCACCTCCAGGGGTGGTGACACCACCACCTCCCTGTGGGCAGCCCATCCCAATATCAGTACTATTATTTAATACCAGTATTATCAGCTAGAGGTCTTGTGGAAACGGCCTGGACGCTGTCACTGCATTCCATGCTTTTCTTCTGTGGGCCATGTGATGCGGAGGAAAGTCTGAATTTTTTACCTGTGAATTACGAGGTAATTCATGAGATAAAGCAAATCTTTAATGGAGAAAAGAGAGTGAGTTGTGGTGCTTATAGGAACAAAAAGCTATTGGACAGATGTGAAACAGTCCAAATGTACTTATGTTCCAGGAAAAAAATGTCTAATCTTGGAACACGAGGAAGGGGTGAGATCATTGTGTCTATAAGAAATCATTATTATTAAAATAGTTCAATTTTATTGACATGTCATGATTGGGGCACTTCTCTCTAGTTTTGAAACAGCAAGGGTTTGGGTGTTTTTCAATAAGTAGTTGGTGGCAGCTTAGTTACTCCAGGTAGAGACATAGTGAGCTACTCACAGGTGCTGTGTAGCTGCAAGGAGCCAAGCATCCTATGATTTCTTTCCTTCTTCCACTGGAATTCTTTGCTACAGTTCAGTGGGTAGGAATCTCCAGAGTAAGAGATCTTCAAAATTATCTGAGATGTTAGGGTATTCCAGCTGTTCTTATCATTTGAGGGTTGTGCAGGTGTTGGGTATCTCTCATTTTTCTTCACTCTTAATGTTGGAAATTCAGACTCCAAGCTGACCTTGTGACTTGATCAGCTGGGGACCTTAATCTACTACCTGTGTCTTTTTACACCGCACCTCACCCTTAATACTTTTACTTTTCCATATGTGTCTTCCAAGATGAAATGTCAGGGAGTACCAAGGTTTTTCTCAGCATCCAGGGGACTATGGTGGCATTCTGGTGGTGATGTCATTTTTTTAGTGTAAGTTACGCGAGTCCCTTCTGATTTCCTGGTTTTTCTGGAGTGATTACTGAGTGCAGGCAGTGATCAGAGAGCCTTTGGTTCTTTCACAAAGATGACAGTTCAGTCTTTCAAATATAAATATTTTTGCTTTTCTGTTGCCATCTCTTTGTCTGTTCTTCTTCCACCCAGAGGATTATTCATTTGTGACCTCTGAATACTACAGACATTAAAGCTTAGGACAGATGTTGTGTAAGAAAGCAAGCCCCATGCAACAAACTTAAATTCATGTACGGTTTGTTCCAGCAGGCTTGCACAATAGTAACTTCTTAGAGGAAAAATCTTTTAATAATCAGCCTGAATGAGTGCTTGTATAAGCTTCCATGTTTGCTTGGCATTAGCTGTGGGAGGTACTGCTATCTTACCACTTACCTTAGGATTAAAAGCATATACTGAAAGTTGAATACCAGTGTTTATAAATTACTGGTCATCAACCATAGTCTCAAACAGTAGTTTCCTTTCACTTTTAGGTGTCTGTTTAAATAGCTACCAACCCCATAAGCGGTTTTCAGTTTTAACTTAACCAGATGGACAGTCCTGGATATCCTTTTTAGTGGAAAAATGGCCACCTAGAAATGGCTGAGCTAGAACTTCTTCCTCAGTATTGGGCATACAGACAGGGCAATTCTATTTGTTGAACTGATTTGCCATGTTTAGATGATCCTAGGCTGATGAAATTGCCTGGAAGACTAGTGCAGTTGGTCCTCTTTAAAACTGGAAAAAACTATTGATCACAAAATAAGTAATGATTAACTTGCTACCGCACTGTTAATACAAATGCTCAGAAGAACTTCCTTGATATTTTTTGGGATCTTACCTAATGAAGAAATGGGCTCTGCATAAATGTTTGGTGTTTCTTCTTTTCCATGTTCTGTTGCAGATGGAGTATTATAAATGTTGATTGGTCATTTAGTCTCCAAATCAAACTATTTTTCTAACTACATCATTAGGCTCTACTTAGACTCTAGTGACAGATGGTATGAAATAAATATTAGCACAAACTCACTCTTGCTTTTTGTGTTATTACACTGAATGATTTTGTTAACAGAATCACAGAAGTCAGAACCCTGCTAACATCTTCAGTTTTTTCCTTATCAGTTCATTATTATTCCAGAACCTAGAGAAGTCTTACAGAGTTCTTCTAGAAGCTTGTGGAGGCAGTTGAGGACCTTTACTGACACCTTGCTTAAAGCCTAAATATTCATTTAAAGAGAGACTTGAAGCCCTTGAGAGTATGACTTTGCCTTGGCTTATTTTGGGTTGTCTCCCTGGATCTGACAAAGCATCCTTATGTCTGCTGCAACTGCGTTTATCTTTAGTGAACAACAAATGCATAAACACTCCTCAGTTTCATGGCTTCTACTCAGAGTGCTCTAGGTAGTGATAATGTCACAAGAGGATGGGTTTCATACTGGTTTATGTTAAAAAAAGCCATTAGCAATGTTAGAGACAGAGCTATGGGCTATATTAGAGACAAAACATAAAAATGAACACTGAGGAGAAAGACTTGATATGTATCATTTTCTTCTCTGCTCCTGTCATGTGCTTTCTGCTCGTAAGGAGTCTGGTGGAGATGGAGAGTATTGGAACAACTCTTTGCTTGCCCTGTATCTTGCATTTGTGAGGCTGGAAAACATCAGAGATGGAAAGCAATTTTTTCCCATGTGAGCTTCAAAATGTATTAAATGCAACAGAAACCAAATAACACTTAATGCATTTCCAGGAGTACTCTTGTGGTAGATCTTAGGAAGTTCTGTTGCTTGATGACAGCAAAATGAGCTTACTTACGTGAAGATGTTTCCAATGCTTTCCCTTCTCTTTCAAAGCCTTTTGTGTTAGTCCTACTTAATAGGTGTCTGGCTGCTCAAACCTCTCAAGCTCTCCTAGCTTTCTTAGCTGTTTTGTAGAGATTTCTTCCCCTTGTTTATGTGTCCTTCAATACTGTGTGCAACAAAGAACCAACTGAGAGAAACCAACTTTCTAAAACAGCAGCCTGCTAATCTGGGTTCTTACTGCTAGTATAATGATAAACAGAAAATGGAACTTTCATTTAGTGATATTCTCTTTCTAGTGTAGGTAGTGCTAATCCATTCATATTTTGACTTCAAGAAAGAGGTGTCTTGACAACCATATTACCTTTTTTAAGTAAATTAAAAAATCCCATCTTTTGTCCTGAAAATAACTGGTTCTTTCCTTTCTAGTCCCTTTGATTCTCCAGATGAAACAATAAAACATTAATGAAGGTTAACTGCAGTACTCACTGTAATTTTACAGCTCTAAATAGTTATACTTGTCTGCAAACAGTACTCTGGTTGTGCTCTTGTTTCCACTCCATCTGTTCCTTTGCTATCTCTTTCCTCCCCTGCCCCCCCTGAAGAAAACTTATTTCCTTAGAGGAAATGACAGATGATTTCATTATTATTTTGGTGATATGTGGCAATGGCCAAGAGGTGGCAATAAAGACTGTTGAATATTTTGCACGTTTTCACAATTTAGCCAGGACAAAACACTCTGTTACCCAGTTGAGAACCTGTGAGTAAGCCAAGCTTGCTTTCTTTCTTCCATCTGCTGCTTTAGGTTCTTCTCGTGGATGGTAGCACTGGGTGTGCTGTTTTACCCATGCTGAACCCTGCTAAAGTTGAAGGACTGTGAGTAGGTGTTGGCAGTTCATCTGTTTTTAGCCCATGAAGGGCCTTTGCATGCTTTTAAGTGATGTTCTTTCTGTCAGTGGTGCAGATAAGTTGTGGGTTTCTTGCGTTTAGATTGACAAATTATCATTAGTTTATGAAGGCCTAAATAGAACTTACTGCGATTCTAGTAATAATATATAGAAGAGATAAGAAATCTCTTTGTCTTGGAGACAAGCGGTTTTAAAAGGTTTAGAAGGTTTCCAGAGGGAAAGTAGATTTCCTGTAGGAGGAGTTTAAAATTATTTGGCAGTAGGCTTGCTTATCTTCAGTTTGGCTAAATACTGATAGAAAGGCTTTTAAGTTTTTCACTGGTAGACTCTGTGTATGCAGTAGTCTTTCTTAATTGACAAATATTTACTTACTCTCTAAGGAGTAACTGGTAGATCAAACCTGACGTTTACTACTCCACTTCTCCATTTAGTGTAGAGGGAGTATCATATTATGCTAAACATCTGTGCAGGTGCTTCCTTTGAACCCATAGCTCATCCTAAAAAAGACTCAAGAGGAAGCACCTGTGAGCACCTGTGAACATACAAGTTTTTAGACTTGTAGATTAAAAGGGTTGATTAACAGATTTTGCAATAAGCATCTTTGGCTCCTAAGAGCCAGAGTTCTTGGGCTAGCATATTTTTTTTCCTTCCACAGAATAGATTTCCTCTTTGTAAAATCAAGGATCTTAATTTTGAGAGGCTGTTCAGAGTAAAGGGAGATCCCTTTGGGCACTCCAGAAGCTTATCTGTCTGATTCTAAGATGTGAGGTTGTTTTTCCATGGAAATGTTTATTTTGGCACCAAGGTATGTCCTTTAGTAGGAATATGATGTGTGAATTCCACGTGGCTATCTTAATGATATGATCTGAGTATGACATCCATACTCACAAGCCACATAGGTTCTTATAGCTACCTGTGTAAGCACTTCAGCGACTAATTACTCTCCTGACTGGGTAGCATAAGTTGCTGGACAATGTAGGAGACACAAAGCTTTTCATATGCTGAGCATGTCAGCAGGAGGAGAGGACTGCCAGGAGACTTGCTGCCACTGAGATAAAGAGCATCTGCTTTTCTGATTCATGGGATAGACTCATAGACTAGTTGAGATCAAAGGGCACCTCTGGAGGTTATCTAGTCCACCCCCAGCTTGCTGCAGGCTTGGCTAAAGCAAATTGCTTATGGTCCTGACCAGTTGAACTTGACTGGAATTTGACCCTCTAGTGCAAATAAAATGTGAAGTTCTAATTTTAGTTAGTGTGTTGGAATTTCTTGCTGAACTTATTGTTCAAGGCTTGACAAATTATAAAACTATAAAACTTCCCCCCCCCCAACTGTTGTAGGTAATGTGTTTTTCCTGACTAATTTAATTTTTAACAGTCAAAGAATGCATTCTTCTTGTACTGCCTGTGTGTGGTAGTCTTGTAAAGCTATGGTGCATTTTACTAAGTTTTGCTACACAGATTCTTAATAGAGTCTTTTTTTTTTTTTTTTTTTACTTCAGCGACTAATTAACTGGTTGTATGAATAAGACTGCTTTCACATTTCCTCTCTTAAAAATGCAGTTTCTGATTTTTTTATTTTTTTAAAGAAAGAGAAGACAAACCCAGGTAGGTCTTCTGTAAAGTTGTTTGAACTTACTTGAAAAAAGTCTCTTCCGGTGCTTGCAGCTCTGAGTAAGCTTTTGAGTGAGAAACTGAAAATAACTTTTTTTCTGTTGCCAAAGGATAAGTACAAAAAGTGGCTGAAGTATAAATTATTAGTAAGAGAATTTCTTCAGAAATTAATCATTTGAATATTGAGAACATCTGAAAAGAAGCGTAATATTTTTTGATCTCTCAGAATTCTTTTAAGAAGAAAAACAATTGTTTATTCAACCAATTCTATTTGTACCCTCGCCATTCTGTTTCTTTCCAATGCTTCCTTGCAGAACAGTCAGCCTATGTAAGAACAGTAATGGTAGTATCTTCTATGAAAAGATAAAGGGTTAATCTGAGAATAGAGAAATTTTCTTGAGAATATGACAATACTGACAGATGTCCTTCAGATTCATCTTGAATTCTGGCGCTGTTTGGAGTTTCTTACTGGCCCACGTGAAGGAATACTGTAGAAATAGTGTAAGTGGCTCAGAAGAAATGATGCCCCTTGTTGCCATGTGGGAGCCATTCTTGCCACACTGAAGTGAGGGTCGATGTCTGACTTCTGGAAGGCAGGTTTGTCACCATTTGGGGAGAGCCAGTGCTTGCTTTTGTGTGTTTGTTTATGTTTGTTGCTAATGCCAGGAGATAGCCCTATTCTTAATGTTTCTTACACCTTGTACCTCCCAGTTTGGGGTAGGGAATGTGTACCTATGAGCATAAAGAGAAGCTTTAACTCAAGTCTCTCAGAATCAGGGAGGATTTCCTGCTTTTAAATAATTCCTAACCATTCCAACATGAAAATATCAGCTGGTTTATGTATGCAAGTTCCACAAACTTTCAGCTTCGGTAGTTTAGGCTGTTTAATTTAAAATCGGATTTGTCATAAAATGTAAATGCTTTGAATGCAGTACTTTTCTTGGTTATTAAGAGGAAATTATATGATAAAATAGATGTGATAGAATGATCTGCCTTTTTTGCAAGATAATACTGGCTTATTGAAAAGATTCTGCTGTCCCTGTGCAATCTGGGGTGCCATTGTGATATCAAATGCCCTACTGGTTTATGCTTTTCTAGAAAAACTAGCATTTTTCCAGGCTGTTGTGAAAGTTATTAATTATTTAAGACTATGGGTTTGCAAGTTTGTTTGTAGTGTATGTATCCGGTCCACATGATTCACCAAGCCCACAGCCCTTCAAAAACTCCTCTGAAATAATGGATAACTCTGTGATCTTAAGCTGATAGGACTTCTGTTCTGAAAGTTTATGCTGAATATAAACATCTGTTTTATTGAAGTGTAAACCAGAGAGTACTTACTGTAAGGACAGTTCCTTGGCCCGGTGGGTTTCTTTTACTAAACAACTAATATTTAGGACTTTAGACTTGTGAGACTATTTCTGTTCAAAAATAAAAGTGAAGAAGTCATAGTATTACATTTTTTGTATTTCTTCAGGTACCTTCTCATTCAGTGCTTTCCTATTTCAACTGTCTGTTTATATCAAATCTTCTTTTGGGATCCCTGTTGCAAAGCATCATCTTCCCCACTCACCTGTTTTCAGAGTTGTGCCATTCTGTCAGTTTAGGCCATGTTTCTCAACGTGGTTTTTTTCACCCTAAGTAACATGTAAACAGATTAATTGCCATTGCTTTTTTAAATTTTTTTTTTGTCAAGGCGGAGTTCAACATCCTAGGAGGGACTTGGACGAGAGTCAGCTAGGAAAAGAATTCATCCCCTCCCTACTTCTTTTGCTTCCTACCTTTTCTCAGCACCTTACAGGGTCTCGGTGGCAGTCTCTTGGTGTCTTCTTGGATGGGGCTTGATGCAAATGAGTTTACCCAGGTTTAGGGTCCTTGAATCTAACTGATTATTTGAGAGTGTCCTGTCCTTTGACACCTTTTTGCGTACTTTGTCTTCAATATTTGGTGTATTACTGTGAGATGTTAAAGTACAAGTAGAGCCTAGACACTAGTTTTCTTTAGTTCTTCACTGTTCAGTTGCCTGTGTGGAAGAACATTAAAGGTCATTTATAGATATCTGTGATCCTTTGTTTCTTTTCCTATGTCATGTTCTGTTAATAACTTCTAGGTCTTACATGCCAAGCAAGATTCAGTTGGTTGACATAGCACCTGCAAGGATATTTTTTCAGTGCCTTGGAATGACATAAACAGCAATTACTTCCATATGAGTTTAGAAGTGTGATACCAACAAACTGCTTTGATTTTGATTATTTTTTTTCCCCGTAATCTTGATGCGTGGAGTGACATTTGTAGTGGGAGAATCTCAGAATCTATTCGAGACTGGAAACTTCAGAGAAAGTAAAGGAAGGAAATGGGAGGAGTGTATTGCAAAAGAAGTGAAACAAGTGCCTCTTGTCTGTATTTGCGTGCCCTCTTGCCGTGACGCGGCTGTGTCAGAAATGCTGCCTGCCCTGTATCTGCACACAGCAGAATCAGGTCATGGGTTGATGTTTTTTTTTTTGTTGGGAGTCCACTTTAAATCATGAACCATATGGATTCTGGGATAAACTGCATTTTGGCAGTCTGGGATACTTCTCTTAGAGGAGTCCTGTGGCAGAAGCTGGAATAAGTTCTCTAATTTAGAAGGAGGTTGCTGGAGAAGAGGGTCCCATCTTGAAGAAAGTTGAACAGTGACCCTGAAAATTACTGATTTTCAGTCTGTTTTGGAATTTGTGTAAGATACAGGCTTTTTATGAGCACTTGATAAGTGTTTTCTTCACACGTGGATGTCTGCTTTGAGACTGTTTTACCTTTTTCGTTCAGCAGGGATAGGAGAGAGGAATTGCTTGCCGAAGTTCATACTGAAGTAGCTGGTATCATCTAACCAAGTGTAAAGTACTGTCTAATGTGAAATAATCTGAGAAATAAAGTCTTTAATGTTACAGATATGGCAAAGTGGCCAAACCCCTGACTTCATTATTTCTGTGAACCTAAGTTGCCCTCTGTAAAATGAAGAAAATAATGCATTTCCATCTTCCAGCAATATTGTGAAAATAAATTAATGTTTGTGAAGGGAGAGGGAGCATATAACCCTTATTTTCCGTTTCGATTTATGGATAGTAAGCTCTGTGGTGATGTCAGGGATAGACCCTTCTTTTTATTTAGGATGTTTTTAAAATTATTAAAAAAAAAGTGTTGTACACATGTTCTTTCCTTTAAGAATGTAGAAATCAAGGCAAGCAGAAATAGCAGGGAATTGTGTTAAGAGTGACAAATAGATTCTCTTTCTCTGGAGGCAGGTAAGCCACTTATTGCAGCTGTTTGTGGTCATTGGTTCCTCAGAACTTCACCAGGTTGTCAGCATGTTGGTTTCATTCTGACATGTTGATTTTGGAGTTTTAGTTAAAAATGTGTGAGGCAAGAGATGTCCAACTTACTCCAGTAAGAGTTTTGGTCCTCACTTGGTTGACATTGAATTGTAGTTGCATGAAAACCTTTGAAAGATGTGCAGGTGTATTTCTAATGATGAACTGTGACGTGAAAGAGTCTTGCTTAGATACAGCTGTTAGTGAAGCATGATCTCTCTCTAATTTATGAACCTGTAGTACATTTAAAATTCAAGTCAATCCATGTAACAAAGCTCAAGGGCATATTGGGGTGTGGTATTTTCAATCAGTGAATAGGATTTTGTAAATTAAATTTTGGGCCAGAGTTTTTTCTTCTTCCACAGTGTGCTGCTTGTAAAATGCCGCTGCATGATTTATAGGTGCCTACAGTTAGTCAGGAATAGGAAGGTTTGTACTTTCCATTATTTTTTTTACTGTGTTTCTCTGCTCAAGTAGCAAACTCAACATGGTCTATGCCAGGTATGATGAAAGCTGCAAATGTGTGGCTGACTAGATAATGGAGAGACTTAGATGACCTTTAAATTTCCCCTCAGCTATTCTTTAATTCTATGAACAATGCAATTCGTGTATTGTTGGTGAGTGTATGTTTAGCTTTAAAAAAAAAAATGATAAGGAGGAAAACCTTACTAAAACTGAATCAGAAAACTATAGATTGAGTCATTCTCTTTAATAGAGTGTATTTGTTATAAAGAAGTTGACAAGTCTAGGTGCTACTATTACCATAGAAACAAATCAAAGAGTATTGTGAAATCTGTGGAACTTGACATTTGAAACCAAGCACAAGTAAACTCAGGCTCTTAAAATAGGGGTTTGGGTAGGAGCCAGAGGTCCTATATAGGCAAGTGCAGCAAAACCCCTGCAAAGATTTTTTTTTTTTTTTCCTGCATAGGAAAGAGTTGTATGTCCTCTCATTTTTTTCTCTTCCTAGTAGAAATTCCTAGACTATGAGATACGTTCCTTATTTTGGTAGGAGGTAGTAGTGAGTTCCAGCTGAAGTATTGGAAAATCTTTCTTGCTGCCTGAGTTGGCTGTTTTTTAGGGACTTCATCCTAGCCCTGTGTAGTGTAGTCTGACATGCAATGCGTAGGTACTTCAGAGTATATTAAAAGCTGTTCTGGAGATTTTGAGTAGTCACTGCCCATGCCTATTTCACTGTTATACTTTATTTTATAAAGGACACTTATAAAATGAAGTTCAGAAAAATAGTTTATTTTGCTTATTGTGGTAAGATATGCGCAATTCTTATATGGCTGGATCTCAAGTATCTAAACATTTCAAATTAAAATGTGGAAGCACCCTCTAACAGGACAGTGTCTAGTAGTCCATTCCATCTATTACCTAGTATCTGAGAAGTCTCCAAAATACACATATCCAACTTATCTCATGGCATATATTTCTGAAAGGTGTGTTTTAGGCTGATGTTTTGTTTTCTTTGATTTTTAGTATATCCTCTTACATCTGGTAGGGAGAACTGCTGCAGGGGAGGGGTCAGGCACTGTTTCTGAGGTTGCACAATAGGTATAACAAAGAAACAAGTAGAACTAATCTCAGCATTGCATGTTCTGACCACAAAGTTGTCTCAAGTATTGTGCAAATCTTAAAGAAAAATTGTAACAAAAAATAATTTCTCACTTCTGGACCAAGAGTGTTTAGTCAAATGCAGTAAAATCTGCCAAATTTGTGACTCAAGTCTGTGCTGGGTACTGCATTTGCACTTAATACAGCAACAGACTGTTGCCTTAGGCACCATTAGTTTGAGGCTGTGTTGGAGCTCAGCTCTTTCATCATAACCCTGACGCTGGAATCTGCACGCACTGAACCGTCGCAATCATGTGAAAAGACCTTGTGAATATTTTCCAAATAAAAATGTTCTTGTCACTTTTCATCTGTAAAAGCCACTGTATGTATCATTCAGTCAGTGTTCTCTCCAGCATACCAAATTGGTGTGTGACCTGAAGCCAGCGGTGGTTAGTCATTTGTGTGCTGGTTACTGCTAGAAAACTGAATTGTGAGTACGAGACACCATGGAGTGCAGGGCAAAAAGTGCCTGGTAGATTGTTCTTTTAGTTGTATTTGAAGGTATTGCAGTATACACCACATACAGGAAATGGTGATGATAAAAATATAGTCTCAAATAGTACAGTGTACACAAATAGCCTTTATTTAATCTTTTCTTACGCGGAATGTGTTTTCTTTAAGCTTGTAAAGGGTAATATGGTTCTAGCCTGCAGCAGGAGGCAGCTTTGCCAGTAGGGAGCTACTGCAGTTTATGTTTAGTCCATTATAGCTGCATATGTCTAATGTATTGTCAGCTTTTGGAAAAAATGTTTTACTATCTCTATCATATACCTATGCAACCTTGACTTAAGCTAAAATGTTCTGTAATCCTGCTTAGCAGTAACATGCGTGATGGGCTCCAGCAGCACCCTCAGCTGCTAAATGATTCAGAGGAAGTCTTTTTTTTGGGGAGGGGGGGAATCCACATAACACTGGTTTTGTAGGACTCTGCACAAGAAAGCTAAAACTACTTCTGCTCAAATGAAGCCTTTAATAACCTTTTCATTGCCTTTATTGGAAAGATCAAATAACGTGCTGAGTTATAGAATAGCTGTGTTTATATAGTCCTTGCAATAAAGACCTTGGTAAAAAGACTAATATTTTTGTGGCTGCAGTCACTCTGAAATTTTGACCTTTCAGAACAGTATTTTGTATAATGTTCTGATGAGATTTTGAAGTGCATGCCCTGGGCAGTGTCCCATCCTTTCCCATCATTTTGACATTCTCATGAGACACTGGCAGTGTTTAAGACATCGTTTCTACAAGTATGGCTGTCCAAGGAGGTAGAAAAACTGACCATAGTAGTAAGCTTGTCATTCTCCATTAAAATGGAAAGTATATGGAACGCTTGTGCTTTTTTACAGGGCCATAAGAATGGTAAGAAGGAAAGAATTTTGGTTTATGTTCTGTGGTCTTGGGAAAAAATTCTTGTGTGTTGATCATGGAGTCCCCTGTGCTCTCTTCCAGAGAGCAACCCCTTCTTACGTGTTCTCTCAAAGTCTTTCTGCTTCTTCCTCATCATGGTCACATTCTGTCATTTAGCTAATCTGAAGCTTTAGTCTTTACAGACATATTTCTGTGTGAGAGGTTATCAGGTTAAGATACAGACAGATACTCTTTTTATACACGTGATCTTTAAATTCCCAACGCAGGAAAGGCCAGCCCTGTATTACTGGATTTTACCACCCTCCTACTGTGTGTCATAACCTGAACGCTCTTTTTGCCCACAGTCCCAAATTGCTGGTTTTGCGCCTCTTAGCACCTCCCCAGCCTCTAACCAAAATATCCCGAATAATCTCTTGTTCTGTCTCAAGCCCTTTTTTCTTACTGGACACTGTAGGTGAAAAGGTACGTGTTGATCTGCTAACATGTGCTTTTACCAGGAGTTGTTTCACGGTATAGCAGTAGGTTCTGGTTGAGTAACTGTAAGTGTAGAAGCACTGAGTTCCATAAGAAGGAAAAAATTGACAATAGTGTTGCATCTCCCATCATGTGTTTCGTTTAGCATTAGGAATGCTGAAGTTAGTTAACCTCTCTTTTGGAAAGAAATCACTTCTCTAAGCTGTTTGCTGAAGGATGCTTTTGTTGTGAAATAAAATACTGAAGTCATTTACACTTTCCTTATAAGAAAAGAACAGAGTGTTAAACTGAGTTAAATGAACATCTTTTTGCTAATACCTTCCTGCTTAAACTCTGCTCCTTACAGTATTTAAAAATACCAGTTTTCTGTAGATTTTTTTGTTCTTTGTGCTGTGCCCATTCCCTTTCTCCCACTGTGTTAACCTCATCTGTGTTTGACACACTCCCACCAGAATGCAGATAACATTTGGTATGGCTGGGCGTGAGCTACCTACATACTTCTTAATTAGCCAGTGTGTACATACGGGTTGGCCAGCTGGCTTTCTCTGAACAGAATATGTAATGCTGGCTTTTGCCTGCCTTTCTCTCAGTTCAGCTGTTCTTAGACATTTCTCTCTTATACTCATCCACCAACTTGTTTCCTTTCCGTTATAGACTGTTTGATAGCTTTGAGATATAGATCGTTTCAAAATAAACTTGGAAGAGACAAATTCTTAGGGGTGGGAGGGAGGAGATTGCTAAGAGGAAATCAGGTCAATCTCTTAGTTTTTATCAGTGACTATGCTCTTTCCTCACTGTAGTTTAGTGTGCTCTCTGTGGTTTCAGAGCTTGATTCCTCCTCTTTTAAGCTGAGAGATGTGTTTAAGAATGTGCTCTAATCTTTAATGTGCCTTTAGTATGTGGAAATGAACGAGAAATAGTCCAGAACAAATCTGCTAAATTTGACTAGTGTAAATTCTGAATTGTTTTTACCAGTTCCACTCTATAGATCTGCTCTTGATAATTCTTTACTTCTTGCTAATGTAGATGTAGCCTTAGCTGTCATTTTCAGTAGTTTAATTCTATCAAAGCATTCTGAAGCACTTTTGTCAACTATTTATAGCAGAAATTTGGTACAGTTGATTCACTGTTTCTCAGTCTGGAGTAAATCCCTATTGGAAGAGAAAGATATTTTTCTTATTTATTTTTTTTTTCCTCTGCAGATGAAATAACATATGGGAAATGTAGGATAACGGGTATTTGGGAAGGCTGCCTTATTCTAGGTCCCTTACTTTTTAAATGTAGATGCTTTCTAGAGCACAAGGGTAAATGCAGTTTCTTGGAAATTAAGCCATCTACTACTTATACTCTCATAGAAGTTCAGTCTTGTGCCCCCTTGATTTGGTGTAGTAGTTGCAGTCTGCTGACCTTCAAAATCAGCTGTACAACAGGGCTACCAAAAAAAGCCTTACCCTAAGCGTTGCGTAACCTTTCACTGTATGTGTTACGGGGAAGACATGCCGGAGTAAGAAGGTAAGCATGGACTGTGAACCAGAAAGGAAACAAGTAGTTCTGTGAGCAGCAGAACTAACGATGCTTAGTTTCTTAGAAATTTATGTTTTGTGGGTGATGGACTCAGGTAACACTCAGGTCTCAACTGAGACTCCCCCATAAGTACAGGAAGAGAAGAGAAGTGGTTTATAAAGGCCATCTCATGTGGAGTTTTCTTACAGCCAGTATGGCACAAGCTCGTATTGAAACCTTCCCTCAGGGAAGTTAGTTATTGATTATTATTATAATTATAATGATTATCCACCAGCCACCTTTTCCCATGAAATTTGTGAGTGCTCAATATTTTTGAAAACTTTACGCTGCTGTCACATTTAAAGAAAACCCATCTATAGGCTTGAAAGTCATTGGTGAACCATACATATGCATGTAACTCAAACACATGGGCCTCAGTTTCTCAGAAGACTGGGCTGAAAGCACTGCATGAAATCTCTGCGTTTTTTTACATAGGTAAAGGCAAGCCCTTTCATCAGGGCTAGATGTAAGCTTATACAAATTAATACAATAACTTGTTGGTACTAGAGGTTTACTATGTGCCTAATTTTCTGTAGCTAGTTACATCTGAAATTCTGATGGTTGGTGGGGGGAAGGTTTGTTTGTTGGCCAGGCTTTTTTATATGAAATAATCCTAGGTTTTCATATCACGTCCTGTAGATCTGTCTAAATGCTTACCTTTGTTACTTTGAGGTGAAAGTAGAATTTTGTAGTTCCTTTAGTTGAAAAATGATCAAGAGAAAAGATGAAAAGTGTTTCAAATAGTAGAACACTGACAACTGGTAATGAATGTGCCGGAAAGATGTCCAAACATAAAATCAGAATATCTGATTTTGTTACATGCAGAGACGTTTCTTTAGTAGGAAAGAGATTCTGTTTTATTGAAAAGCTTGAAGTAGATCAGTTTGTCAGAGAAAAAGCACAGCTGTGCCAGTGTGTCAGATGAAAAGTGATGGCGTTGCTTGTTGTGACAGAGGAGAATAATTTGAATCTAAAGAGTTTTAACTTTTAATTTAGTGTTCTGGTGATTTGAAATGTGCCGTGAAGACTGCCTAATAAACCAGTAATTGCATTAAGAAGCAGCCCTGAAGGAAACTCAAAGCAGACAGATCTAGGTTTCCCTGGAAGACCCTGTTAATGTTCTACATTTTCCCTTTGAATGCAAATGTTTGTGTTTAGACCATGAGTTGAAATGGCACTGAACTGCAGGCAAATGGAAATAAAGTTAAAATGTCAGTAAAATCACTTCTTCAGGGGAGAATTTTATTGTTATATATATGTTATGTAATCACAGGTTGAATAGTTTGCTTGATTCTTGGATCACAGTGAGATGTTAATAATTTAAAAAAACATGCCCTTTATGAAAAGTATTTTTTCTCAAATATTTGAAGCATTAGTCACTTTGAAAAGTATTTCACACAGGGGTTGTGCAATAGCGATCTGGTACATAAAACACTTAATGGAAATACCTGCTGTGTGTCAGTGTGATAGTTGTGGTGGTTCTGTTTTAATAATCCAGTGTATGATATTCAGTTTTAATGAACTTTCAAAGAAATTTTCTTTCCAAAACATAATTGGCTTGGGCTCAAGAATTAGTGAATTCGCATTTAATTTTGATCACAAAATGGGTCAGGTTGGAAGCGACTGCAGTGGGTCATCTGGTCCAACCTCCCTGCTGAAAGCAGGGTCATCCCACAGCACATGGCACAGGATTGTGTCTAGATGGCTCTTGAGTATCTCCAGTGAGGGAGACTCCATAAACTCTCTGGGCAGCCTGTTCCACAGTCACCCACACAGTAAAGAAATTCTTCCTCATATTCTTCCTCAGGTGGAACTTCCTGTACATCAGTTTCTACCCATTGATCGTTTGATGAAGAAAATGGAAACATCCTGTGCTTTCTGTTTTCATTAACCTATACTTGTGTATTATTTGAGCTAACTTTATTATTTAAAAATACCTTTAATTTAAATTTACTTCAAAAGTGTTTTCTTAATCCTCTTGCCCCTATGCAATACCTGCAGCTTGAGGTTGGGGTTTTTTTTGGTCTACCATTCAAAAACATAAACTGTCGCTTCAGAGGACATGCAGGGAGACCAGGCCCTTGGTGAAGCAGAACTCCAGCTCAGTTGCTGTGGTTTAGCCCCTGCTGGTGAGGCAAATAAAGAGCAACGAAGCCAAGCCTAAACTAATGCGTTTTCCTAAATGCATGAAGTTAGGCTTCTTGCTGTCATATACCCTGGTATATGGGCATATGCCAGGGAATGGCGTATGAAACCAGGAAAGGAAGAGGAGAGAAGCAGGAATGGAGGTAGTTTCAGGGAGTCAGGTAGCATTAAAAATGGAAGGAAAGGAAACAGTTGCAAATGCAATGAGAAATATTTTGATGAAAATAGGAAGGATAATTTTGGCATGTTGATCTTTTTTAAAGTAGTTCTAATCATGATGATATATACAATGGGAATTCTTACAGATGAAACTTAGAGATGATTTGAGAGGCTGAGCAAAAGGAGATTTATGTCTTGTGTCATTTTCTAAAGCTATGGATACAGAGATACTTGCTGCTATAGTGATACACTATGTATGGTCTAATCATCACAGTAGTGGTTTTCTGTGAAGATAGTAACTTGCTATTTCTTTTAGGATTAAGAAATGTGTTTGTAAGCTTCAGGAAGCTCGTTCTAGAGTATTTTCCATTGAACTAATAAACATTTTTCTTCCTGCAGCTGTTACGAAAAGCAAATAAAAAGAACGGCAACCGTGTGCTTTGATGTCCATTAAAATTGAACAATTACTCTCTGTATCAGTAGGGCTGCATAAATACTATTGACACTACATAAATGAAGGGAATAATGTTTCTTTTGTCTTGGATAAGAGTAGAACAGTAGGAATTTCACAGTATTGTGTCTTGTATCACAGTGGAGACAAGATTCAGGTTACTGAATGTGAGATAATTTCTAATTAAGGTCTTCCTGTTTTTCATAAACTTGTGGTTAGTTTGAAAAAAAAACCAAGAAAACAACCCTCAGGTATGTATGAAAGGGAGGAAAAGAGCAGACCTCATGCAGAATTTTCTGACTTCAGGATTGAGTATTTTGAACTTTCCTTCCCCTCTGTTTTTTCCCCTCCTGTTCTGGAAGATTGAGGAAGTAAGATGTTACACTGTTCTCTACAACAATAGTAATCTTGACCATATTCTGTAAGGGAATTTTCCGTAGTTAAGGTCTTGTGGGGAATGGATAGGTGGGTAGGATGTAGAAATTTGTTTCAGTATCAACATTTTGTGTGTCAGGTCTAGTGCGCAAAGCATTTTTCTCCAAGTCATCTGCCTAAGAGAAAATACCAGTTTCTGTTGTTAACTGGTCCTGTAACAGAAACAAAAGCAACAACATAAATATCACACCTGAAACGATGCCTTGCAGAGACATAAATTTACTACAGCACAGTAAGACTGTGATCACATAAATATTTGCAACATTAACATCAACTCAAATGGATCCAGAAACTGGCACCAGCCTTAAACTGACATCAAATGCAGTTTTTCTTTTCATGTGACCTTTCCTCTCAGGCACTCTTACAAGAAGGGTGGCTCTTCATTCTGTGGAAGAGCGAGTCAAACCTTTTGCATTATGTGGTTCTGTAATGACACTTGTTTGGTGTACCCTCGAGATGAAAACACTACAGAGCTCTTGGAGCTTTATAGAGATATATGTATATACTGGTGTCTTATGTAATTAATTTGATAGACAGTGGAAATTAGGGCTTCTAGTTCCAGGTCTAAGCTTTAGAAGACTTTTCTTTTAACAGATGTTTCTTGATCCAACAGAAGGAATAGTAAATCAACAAGGCTTGACCTTTTTTCCATACCACTTTGAGTAGACAGTGTTTTAGTTTCCCAGGCTAGAAAGCTTAATTTCTCTTCCCAGTGTTGCTAGAAATGCTCTTGTGAATCTTCCTAGTCTTTAAAATAAGTGAGGTATTGAACCTGTGAACCTATTAAAATAGCCGTGTTAAGTCTGTCAGAAAGGTAACTTAGAGGGATGAGGCGCTTCAGCATCTGACTTGGTGGTTTTCTGATGACATTGTGCCCAGCAATAGCCATGTTAGACCTCTTGGGGTTTTCCCCCAAGGTTTGAGTTGCACGTGAGTGGGATGCTTGAAGCCAGGTGCCATTATTAAACATCTTTTTTGGGGTACTGTTCAGCTCTGCTACCATCTGCAGTAACGTTTGTCCTGAAATGACACTGCAGTGTGTATATTTATGTAATGCTGTTTGTTTGTTTTTCAGACACAGGATGAACCCACTGATACAAGATACTGCTAGCTAAACCGCTATAAAATGCCCAAAATTGGGTCTACAAAAACAGTTCAAGTTGAAAATTCTGACAGCGATAGCACCATGGTGGAAAAAACAACTGCAAGAAAGGTAACAAAATTATATTCATGTCCATTTAATTTCAGTGAAATAAAGAGTGTGTGTCACAATTTTTGTTGCCTGTAATGGGAAGAAGTAAATATGAATCTGTGTTCTGTTATCTTGAGTGCTGAAAAAAAATTGTGCTTTTTACATGACTTTAACTGTAAGGGACAGAATTTATGCCTTTTATTGTCATTTGCAACAATTCAAAAGGAAGCTGCATGCTTTGGTTTTATTAGATGTAAGTTATTGTATAGTCTCCATGTCTTAGCTAGTATGAAGTCTTTACACACTCGCAAGAATGATGATTCCTATTTTCTTTAATTTTACAGTGTCTTACTCTCCACTACAAACAGACAAAACATTTTTGAAGGCCTGTGACAGAGCACAGGCCAATGAACAAATACAACTTCCTCAAATTCCTTTGTAACACAAGGGTTTGTTCCCTCTGTTTAAGGAGGACTTGAAAGCCAAATGCTGCAGAAGGGTTAAGAGTTAACTCCTGTACAAGGGAGTCCCTTTAAAAATTATACAATCCGTGTTGGAGAATGAAGGAATATGGGAAGTCCAGTAATGCTGAAGGGTGGTTTGTTGTTTATAAATGTGAAGTATCCCATAATTTTCAAACTTCTGAAGCCAAGTTGCAAATAACCTAGTTCTCCAATTTATCTGGTTAGTAGACTTGTACAACAGGCTGTGGGTTTATCTCTGGTACTAACGAGTAACAGAAGCTGCACTGTGAATGATGAGTTACATGTATACTACCCTAAGGAGAGCAAATCCATTTATCTCCCAACAGTCTTTAAAACTGTATTCTCTAGAAAAGGATTTTATGTGTGTGGTCATACTTACTCTTTTTGTTGAAATCTGTATTCTCTGTAAGACCATTTAATGAATGGATATAGGACAGGAAGAGGTTAAGAAAATAGGAAAAGATTAGAAGATTCAGCATCTACCAGAAACTGTTTGTTTTCCAGAAACATTCACAGAAAACTTCAGACTTTTTAGTCTCTTCCCAGTTTGTTTTATGGCACCCAGTAAAGTGAGGTGAAGGTGGTTGTTTCTGATAGCTGTGATGAACTACTTAGATAAGAAGAGGAAGATAATAGAGTAAAATGGGGAAAGGAAATTGGCTTACTAGAAAAGGAATGGGTTTTCTTTGGTTTTCCCTTTTTTCTTTGTTTTTCCTCTTTTTTCT
>VZRE01018866.1:0-11543 GCA_013396775.1 Cephalopterus ornatus
AAAACTTTCAGTTAGGAGATATCCTCGAGCCTCTCAGCTGCTTGCGTTTCAATCATGAGGGTAACCAGTGCCCCTTGGGTATTGCGTACCCCACTAGAACATTTTGCATTTTAGTCACGAAGCCACTACTTGGGGAGCAATTAAGAAAAAAATAATCACAAACAATAAGCACATTGTGTACACCATTGTTTGCTCTGCTCTGCAACATCCAAATTGCTAGCAGATGGCAAATACATTAAAAAACCCCTGTTTTCTGTTCAAATGTCAAGCTTGTAGGAATAATGAAATGTATTTCACATACCACCATTCTGCTACTCATCTGCTTTACAAATTGTCCCACCTAAGTCATAGGAGGAAGGATTATAAAGTAATTGATGTGAAGAAGTAGTGTTATAGATAGAAGATGAATGGTTTTAATGAACCATAGGCAAACAGGTTTTGTCTTTTTGAAAAATTTTGTTTATTGTACCATACAGCATACACTTTTGTGTATTTGTATATGCATATAGTTTTAAACATCCTCGCCAAGTTTTTGGTGGTTTCTGTGAAGGTAGGTGCAGGACTACCAGTTTCAATAGATTTTTCAGAACTTCTGTCTTCGTCATTACTGGTACTTTTGCAGACCACTGACAAGTATTTCAGCCGAATCAGCACTGCTAAGGAGCAGAGGCAGTTGCAAACAGGAGGTGTTGCAATGAGCAGGGCAATGTGTGATCTTCTCTAGAGACTGGCCCTAAGAAATGTAGTGTATCTGATGAAACCTCCCCAGGACTTGTTCTCTGCCAGCACAGGGACTCTGACCATAGTACCCCACCTCTACTTCCCCAGTAGAGGTTGGCTCTTGATTCACGCAAACATAGAATCATTAAGGTTGTAAAAGACTTTGAAGCATTGCCAGGTCCACTACTAAACCATGTCTCTAAGCACCACGTCTACACAAGTTTTCAGCATTGGGCCACCTGTTCCAATACCTGACCACCCCTTCAGAGAAGAAAGGCTGCAAAGAGGCTGTGGCTGCTTGTGCTGTCTGAGCTTTCACTGTTCCCAAACAAAGGTGCTAGAGTCTGGATTTCCTGATGCCACTCATGCTCTTTCTACAGGGGACTCTGCAGCTAGAAAATGTCTCTGTTATGATCTGGTTTACTGCCAGTAAAGTGAGTAATGTTCTAGGAATGTATGACAATTTAATTATAAATTGTAATTGAAAGGCAGTTGAAGTGGAAAAAAACAAAGCTAAACAGTAATTAGGAAAAGATTTAGATCTCCTTTGTCTTACCCAGCAAATTTATAGACAATTAGAGTTGCCTGTTCATATAAAAGGAAAACATATCAGGAAACATAAAACAGATGTTTCTTTTTGCAAAGCAGATTGTGCCTTAATACACATATAAACTGACTGTCACAGTCAGTGGTAGCAGATCTTCATGGAAAGGTCCTTCCTTTTCCATTCCCTTGTTATCAATTAAGATGTGGAACTAGTGATGCTTTAAAAATACAAAAATTAATTCTTTGATATGATGGGACCTGATGTAGTCTCTCTCCACGATATTTGAAAAGTTATGGCAGTCAGGGCAAGTCCCAGTTTCCAGATGAGAAAAAGGGAAACATTTTACATCTTTAGAAAAGGTAGATCCTCCCTGGAGACTACTGACCTGTCAGTCTCCCCTCTGTGCCTGGGAAGATATGGAACACATCCTCCTGGAAGAGCTATGGTAAGAGATGTGGAGGACAGGGAGGTGATTCGGAACAACCAGCATGGCTTCACCAAGGGCAAGTCCTGTCTGACCAACCCAGTGGCCTTCTGTGATGGACTGACTGCATCAGTGGACAAGGGAAGGGCTACAGCTGTCGTTTATCTGGACTTCTGTAAAGCCTTTGACACGGTCCCCCACAACATCCTTCTGTCACCAAACCCTACTGACTTTGAGGGCTCATCAGTCTCATCTTCAGGGTAGAATATTAAGCTTCTGAAGATGCAATATGAGTGGGTTTTGTATATATTATATTTTCTTTTTCCTCCGGAAGGTAACACGTAACTTCTTCTTAATTTTATTTTCCATTTTTGTAGAATATCACTTAAGACTATCTAATTAATTGCTTAACTGTAATGTTCCTTTATGTTAGTTTGTAATAAGAAAGAAAAGACATTAAGGAAGAAAAATACATATTTGTTGTTTTTGTTTGGAAAACAGCAAAGCACATATTTCTGTGGCATTTGAAAATAATACACAACAGAATAGCCACAACATAGTCAAAAACTTCATCATATGAGGGTAATTTTGTTTTTCACAAACTGTTTTTGGCCTTCCTTTCTAAGCAGTCTTAACAAATGAAACCAACCATACTTTTGGTAGCACTGTATGTTACAGATTATTTCAAAAAGTTGATCCACGTGTATGTGTCTGAAAATCAAATCCATTACTTAAAAAAAAAAAAAAAGACTTTGTACAATGCATGTCTTGATGAAAATTAAAAGCAGGCTATACATTTTAATATTGCTAGGAATATAGAACAATTATCACACAGCTTGAGCATCTGAGAATAACTTCAGTAGAAGTAGACCCTTCCAGCAATAATAAAACTGATAAATTCCAACCAGTTTTCCATTATGATAACTAATTTAGGAATTAGAGTATTACTTTTACACTGAAAATAAGAGCATTCAAGGATTTTCTCCATGAGCTGCACTTCCAGTCAGCATTTTAGTATCTCACTAAAATCTCCAAGCCATTCCACTGTTCTCCAAAGTGTTTGGGGAAATTAAGGTAATTCAAGCAGGGCACTTCATTTTCATGATTCTTTTGTCATATTTTAAGAAATGACTGTCAATAAGAAATTACCTCTTTTTTTTTTTAAAAAAAAAAAAGTGGCATGTCAGTAAGCCATGTATGTAGTTAATAGTTATTAGTTATGGCCTCATTAGGTCTATTAGTGAATGTCGAACAGATTTTGCTTTAGTTCATGGAAGTCCATACAACTATTTGTGAATACTGCCCATAAAAATGCAACCAAAGCTACACTTAGATTCACAGTGAGACAGGAAATGCTATGATTAGCTTTTGGCTTCCTGCTGACAAGAACTTGCCTTGTCTCTCTGTAGATATGAAACATGAGTATCCTCCATCCACCATGGACAGTGTAGGGTCTCTCTGTTATCAAAGAGATAACACACACATAGTCTTATCAATCCTAGGATCTTTCATTTGATGTTTCTATAAAGAAACACCATGGCACGGGAATTGTAATTTGCCAGACTTGAAAACTGAAGTGTGTGAGGACATGAACATTTTATGCCCCAGAATCCAAATCCCTTTTATAAAGAATAGGTGTGTCAGAACTCAACAAAGCAATCTTTCCTCTATTTGTGTCAGGCATTTTTCCTCATTGCCTTGCTTTCACAAGTCGACCAGCCATTAAATAAATCAACCTGCCTGAAACAACTGTCTGGTTTAGATGGTTAAACTGTGGCCAGACAGCCTCACAGATTTTGCCTGTATCAGATATGTCATAAGAATTAGTCTATTTTGATTTACCTGGTAGAGACAATATAGAAATGTGCTTGCTTTTGTGCTGTGGGATTACAGTGACTTTGGAATGGGGTTGGTATGGTAACCTATCAGAGATGAAATCTGATCTAGTAAAGAGCTATTGGTGCAAAGTCAGTATCACAAAAACATGGAACAAATCTCAGTTGGCGAAGTTTCTAACAGAGAAGTTTCTCTGGGTCATACTTTTGTAGTCCAGTGGTAGTGACCATAAATCAAGATTTACTATATAATCAAGCTACCTCCATGAGCAACTTTAGAAGCTAATAAATCTCACATTACAATGCAGGATCTGCTGAGTTTTCAGTACCACTGCAGTTGTATGTATCACTGGATACACCTGTATCCTGAACTCCACAGGCTGCAGTGGTAAAGAAGTATGAGCTCAAATTATTTGTTGCACTGGGAAGGGACTTGACAGCATGAAACAATCACTGGTGACCATTCCCCTTCTAATTGTGCAGTGCTAGCAGTCCCACATTAAAGTGGTTGGTCTGACTCTCACTGGGAAACTACAGAACAGGTGAATACCTATTCATAGAAATGAAATGCGTATTAAGAATTCCCTCAGTCTGATGCATTACTGACACTTAGAGAAAAGTGGAACAGATGCTGCGAAGTTAATATTCTTGACAGTGTTGTACTGGTTTATTCTCTCTCCTTCACAGGTTTTTGACTGTCATTTCCTTCCTAATGAAGTCAAATATACCCACAATGGCTGTCCGATTTTAGACGAAGACATGGTCATGCTTAGGTTGTACAGGTGAGCAGTGGCAGGACATCACACTTCACAGTTACCAGGAGCCCAGCTGACCTCGGGAAGAGCAAACAGTCCATTTTTCACAGTAAAAGCATGTTCTGCTGTACATGTTGTGACTACTCCGATCCAGTAGCTGCATCATTAGTCAACAAGTGACCATCTGTTTACAGAAACATTTCTTACCATGTATTGCAGATACACTCATGTAATGTGCATTATCTATTGCTTGCTTATGACAGAAACTCAGTGATTTTTCATTATGCTATTGAGAGTGACAACAGTACTGTCAGAGTACTGTAAATTCTCTGCTGTTCTGCTGATAGGGACAGACACTTGCATATACACAGAGAGTAACCTCTTCCTTCACATAGACACCCTGCTTACAAGAATGGAGAGTCGCTCAGCAGGGTCTGGACCATGGCGGTCTGGGATTTGAGGGCACAAGAGAGAAAGGAGTTCAAGTAATTCAGTTTAGAAGATAAGGACAATGCCCAGTTCACAAAGCAACAGAAGATGGGATGAAGCATAACTGATTTTCTTCTGTCACTTGCAGGTTTACAGAAGTGGAAACATTTGTAGAAACATTCACCCTTCATGTGCAGTTACTTGAGCCAGACTGTAACATCATAAAAATGCGCTCCCATACCCTGGAGGTCCCTGAGTATTATGGTCTGTCCAGGGTGATTGACAAGAACATCCTCACTTTTGATTATGACAGGAAGATAAATCTGGATTGCACCATTTCCATAATCTCTTCAGAAACCCATCTGCCTGCACATGGCCAGCTCACCACCGGGAAAGTGCAGCAAGAGCAGATTCATGGAGATCAGCCACAGAGCTTATTCCCTGGCACTAGTATGATGTGCTTCAGTTGTTTGCATTAGCGTGTTCAAAGAGACCCAGCAGATTAAGTCTGCAGTAGTGGGTTGTTTCAGACATGCTGGGTAAGAGTGGGTCGTGTGAAGTTTAATGAACAGCTTGAGCTATCATGGACATGAAAGGGACGTGAAATTTTTGTGGGGCACAATGGAGATCACAGATCTGGGTCAATAATTCCCTGATTGGAGTCTTTCTGGCTCCTAGACACGTGGACCAATGTGACTACCTTGTGAGTGCCAAGACTCAATAGAAATAGTATAGGGAATTGCTTGAGGCAGCAACTAACCAAGAGACCAAAGGAGGATGAGGCTGGAAGATGTCAGTTGAAAACAGAATCCTGTAGGAAAAATTAAGTCAGGAAACGAGCCCTAATTCTCATCCCACTGACTTTCTATCAGGGTTAGTTTAGTTGTATGGACAGGTTCCCCATGTCGTTTTTTGCTCCAGTAACTATTTAATTTTGCTTCGGTTGGGTTACAGAGCACAGCCTGGGCCACCGGTGCAGAAATGGGAGCTGCATGCTAGGACTAGGAGTCATTCACAACAAAAAAATGAGCTGTGAAGAATTTCTGAGGATGGGGATTCGGTACCAACACCTTGACCCTCCCTCACCTGACACTGATTATATTCCTGTGAGGTTGGATCTCACAGACAGCAGAAGCAAAACTCTGCACAAGGTAGATTTTTATGCAAGATTACAATGTCTGATTGTCTTCCTGGGTTTTTTTTGTGTGTGTGGTTTTTTTGTTGGTGTTTTTTTTTTTTTTTTAATAAATTCATTGCTCCTTTTCACATTTGAAGAGAGATAGGGAGCCTTAAACTTTGTTCAGTTCTTAGAATGTTGCCAGCTGAGAAGATGAAAGGCATTATCTCCATGCCTCTATGTTTTGGCCATTATGGCTACAGAGAAACATCTCTGGTCGATTCCTGTCAGAGATAAGTAGTTTATCCTGAAAGATAAATTAATTCTGGCATAATTCCACATTTTTTATACAGCATGATCTGCAATGACTTCAACATATACAGTAATTAACAAGTTAAGAGTTGTGTGAACATATTCAGTTAATAATAATTAATGGCTTGTGTATGCTTCTGTCAGATAAAGTTATTCATTAAACTCACATCAAATTAAGTAAGTTGCTTCAGCCCCAAATTAAGGACACAAGTAAGATCAGTGAACCTGGAAGTCATATTTATGACATCTCAATATTTACTTTAGGCATTTTGTAATTAAAAGGTTTCAATTCTTTTTTTTCAAAATAATTACTGCATTAATGTGTACCCCAATTCATTCTTTGAAGCTAGCAGAAAATGAATTTACTTTGTTTGCTCTACTTTGCCTTTTCAGTTGTCTCTTTTTTTCCTGTTATAGACTGAGTATGCATGGCTCCCTGTTCACATTAAAGGTGCTATTCCCAACCAAATACCCAAGGCTGCCCCAATGGCAAAGTTCATCCTGGAAGTAGATCAATTTATTTTAACCCCCATTTCAACCACAATCATTGATGCTGAAGACAGTGAAACTCCAAAGTCCCTGCTTGTATTCAACATTACCAAGCCACCTCCTCAGGGCTTCATCACTCACCTATCTGACCACACAAAACCTGTCGGATCCTTCACCTGGAAAGATCTCAGTGACATGCTCATTGCTTATCAGCCTCCAAATAACAGCCACACGGAGAGGAGGAATTACGAGGTAACAGTGGAATGTATGAGCATTTGCTGTTTTAATCTCTGAAAGATTCAGTAAGGTATAAATAAAGGCATTCCTATGTAATAGATATTTTTCAGGAAAAAAAAGTTTCTGTAACTATATACAATGCAAAAGCAGAGGTAAAATCTTTTACCACTTTACCTTATGACTCATCACTTTAACTATCTAACACAAATTGATATTTTTTGCTGACTACGTAAGAATTTTTTTGCACTGAAATATTTTTAGCCCCTCTGACTGAGAATATCTGAATAGGATGTTTATTTTACTTTATTATTTTATTTTATTTATTTTACTTTTTTTATAAGGGGAATAGTGAAATAACAGTACTTGTAGATCTACCCAAGAGCCTTTGGAAAGATCAGTGGTGCCGTTTCCACACAGCTTTTATCCCTACATGGCAGTACTCATCCCTGTGACCTCTGTAGAGGTGACATATTTAAAGTCATGAAAGATGGACCAGCTAAAGGTCAAGAGTGCCATTTGGTCTTACAGCCTACCTGCTGTGGCAATAGTGGCGTAGGGATAACAAAAATAGACTCCCAACAGTTCCTGCTGAGAGTGATAAAGGCATGTCACTAACATAGAGAACATGATGCATGCAAGTGATGAGATTAAGCTGCTGTCTGCAGGGTCTGGAGTAAGTTATAAAATAATTGTGTGGTAAGATAGTTAAGGAATTACCCAATCAAAACAAAATGGCTGGTACTGAAGTGACGAAACTGAAGAAACAGAAAAATCAGAACAAGGTAACCTGAGGAAAGATGACTGGAAGGCAGAGGAGCAGTAACAGTAACTGGCACCTGATGCTGACGAGGGTTGTCTCTTTTTTAACTTTGGCTGTCACAGGAACCTCCTATCTTTCTGTTTCCTTAGTGTGACATCCTACTAAACCATCTGCTACTTCAGTGCCTTGTCTCTGTCCTGCTTTAAGCATAGTTTGACTGCAGGTTCAAGAATTTGGCAGTCCCAGAGTTTGACAACTCAAGAGTTTGACTTTGTTTTTGTAATTTTATTTTTGCTATGCCACCCCATATATTTTCTTTCATATTTGTTTTTGGTGCTCCATGTTTTACAAGAGGAGAAAATGCCCCCTCCCACTTCATTATTACTAACAAAAAAGTGCGCTATATTAATTGCTGAGTTAATTGTACCCCAAACAACAATGAAAATGCTTATCTTTCCCACTCATTTTCACACACTGCAAACTAACTTTCACAGAATTCACTGTGAAGAGCATGGAAGACAGATACTCAATCAAGTGCAGAACTTCGATGCTTTTTTTTTAGAATTTAAATCAAGTTTTGTTTATTAACATATTATCACAAACCTCTAAGATCTCTCAGAATAGAATGCACTATATGTGTTTTGAGGTACATTTTGTTTTCAGGGCCTTTTTTTTTTTTCAATAAACACTCTGTTTTCACAACAGGTGGAGTTTGAGGTTCATGACTTCTACTTTGAAAAGAGTTTACCAATCACTGTCCATCTTTCTATCAGAACAACAGATACAAATGCCCCTCGGGTTTCATGGAATACAGGTGAGATCTCTTTTGTTCAGTTTATTTTGCTACAGAATTTATAACATTTTGTCACAGGCATTTGACAAAGCTCTAAAATGCAGATTTACACCTGGATTTTAAGGATCATTAAACTGAAGGGGCATAAATCTCTTCTTTCCCTTTATCCATTTTGGAGGGAACATGTCTGAAGTTTTAACTGGAATGAAGAATAAAGAAAAGAAGGAAAATCAGGATTTCTTTATATAGCATTTTAAGAATGAACTGTACATAAAACCACATAAATAGTAAGGACAAATATATGATGGAATAGAATTAGTAGGGTAGCATATGGGAAACACCAAGGCTTGTTTGTGTTGTTTAAAGTGGAAATGTGCAAAAATGAAAAACTGGGAAAAGAGGACATAATATACCACCAACCATTTAAAGCCTAGAAATCTTACAGGGTTAAGCCTAATTCAAACAGATTTATGATGCCTGCACTGTAAAGAGAACAGGATCTCTGGTTAGAGAGTGAAATGTAGATTGATATTTAATCATCAAAGGGCAAAGGTGTAAGATCAAATGAGTCTTGAAGTAATGCTGAAGAAAGTGCAGATTCCTCACCACAGAAAGGGAAGGAGTTGAGGGGAAGGCACCTCGTGTCTTCCAGAAAAACCCACCTGAAATGGCTGTCAAAATAAAACACAGGAATGTTGTTCTCTGTCACGAAGATCAAGATATATTTTTAAATGCAGACCCACGAAGGAAGCTCAGTGCCCAGCTTCAGACATTGTGAGATTTCAAGTGCAACAGTCCAATCTGAGCAAATGTCCAGAAATGTGCCTTGCTAGTTTATCAGGTAATTGGAACCAGATGTTAAGGAAACTTTCCTGTCTGACCATTCAGATGGCCATCTCTGTGAGCCAAACTTGCACCACCCAAGATTTTCACTGCTGGGACCAAAGCCCCTTCACAGCAGGCAGCTCCAGTGAGCCAGTGGGTGACCCTCTTGACACCCTATACATACCACATTCACACTATCAGACTAGTTACTGGCTCGAACCTGGGTTTTCCATAGCAGAGTCCCAAATACCTGGTTCCTTTATATAATTCAACTTTGTGTTGTGCAACAACACAAAACCAGATCAAGTTGAATCTCTGTACAGAGGGACCCTGAACAAAGGAATCCCTGGGCTTTTATACCCTCACAGTCTGTGGACTTGTTCCAATGGTGATATTTGTTCTCACTGTTTATCGGGTCCTGCAATGTTTCTATATGACCAGTCACTCCCTCTGCCCTTTGTTAGACAAAGGGTCTGTGCCCATCACGGTTCCCTTGCCTGGGGCTCCACCCATTTCCCCCCCCATCCAGGGCACAATGTGCAGTTTGCACACCAAGCCACCTGCACTACATGTATTGTGCTGCACCAGAATAGATTATTTCTCTGAAAAGGATGCCTTAAAGACAGTTAACTAAGGCAAGTATTTCAGAAGCTGTTATCAGGCTTTTAGCTGACCTTAAAATCATAGCATCATACAATCATTAAGGCTGGAAAAGACCTCCAAGATTATCAAGTCCAGCCTTCATCCAAATACTACCATGCCCACTAAACCATATCACAATGTGCCATGTCTACTTGTTTTTTGAACACTTCCAGGGATGGTGACTCCACCACTTCCTTTGAGACCCTGTTCCAATGATTAACCACTCTTTCAATGAGAAAATTTTTCCTAATTTCCAACCTGAACCGTAACTGGAATGCCTGTTGCAGATAGGTATGTAGATGGAATTAAACATCCTGGGTTTTTTTCCTGGCTGTGAACACTTTTAGAAGGGCTAATTGCTGACAGCCTTGAATGTCACAGGTGCTTTGGTGATGTCATGCTATGCTCTTTGCAGGCCTCAGCCTCCTAGAGGGGCAATCCCGACCCATCACATGGCAGCACTTTCAAATTGTAGACAATGATGACATCCAAAATGTCCACTTGGTCACAGTCGATGGCTTACAACATGGGCGGCTCTCAGTGAGAGGTATGTCATTTCTACTCCAGAGACTGGAAACTTATCCGCTATGATAATGCAACAGCTTTACTCCCTCTGCTGACCGCCTTCTCCTGCTACAACCATGCTAGGCATGGGGATTAAAACAGGCATATTAAAAAATTCAGCATTTAAAGCTTTACTTTCTTAGTATATGTTTACATTCCAAAGCTGAAATTTTAAAGAAATCAGCTATGCTTTCATTGAGAAGCATGACAGGTGAAACACAGTTACTGCATTTTCACTTCTAACATTTTTGCTTGCAGATGCTAACGGATGCCAAGTGATTTTGATTTATTGGCAAATACAGACATTTGGACATGGTTGTTACTTAGTGGCAGCTTTAAGGTTTATTTCAAAAAAATGACAATTGAATTACATTTCTAACTCATTAGCCTTCTGCCTTATCAATACTGCTAGTTTTGCTCTGCAGCCCATGAGACGGCACAGTGCTTGGGAAAATGGTAATGTAAAAAAAGGGACTCTGCTCTCTGCAAGGTGGGAACATGCTGCCACTGTAAGTGCTGGGGTTTTTTTGATAGTTAAACATATTCACATAAAATGCATAATTTAGAGACATAAACCAAGTATTTAAAGAAAAAGGGAAGTTGATATTTGGAATTTAGTGGAAATATGTACTCAGAAGTATATTTTATCTCAGGAAACTACTGCCAAGGAGTTCACTGTCTGCAAGATCATCCTCCTGTAAAACTACAGACGAGAACTGTCAGCAGCGCTAAGCAGGCTCAGCCCCAAAGGGGGACTGTGCAGCCAGCCAGGGGGCAGAGGGTGGGCTGCAGGCTGTAGAGCAGTAGACCAGCTGTGGCTGCAGGGCACATCTCCTGGTGGCAGTCCCACACTGGCATGATCAGTCTGAGGGTTTTGCAGACTCCCATGCACCAGCCAGGGCTGGATATTTCTTCTCTAGTGACTATGCCTTATTCTTTTGTAATGGTTTGGATCCGGCTTTCCCATCGAATGTTCAAACCTTACAGTTCACAGCCTCTCCCCCCATCCCCCTCTATGAACACAAGGGAAAGGGAGAAGGGAAGAGCTACTGAAAACATTGAAAAGACCAAACCAAAGCTGTATAAATATATAT
>VZRE01018876.1:0-10968 GCA_013396775.1 Cephalopterus ornatus
AGGAACAGTGTGGCCAGCAGGAGCAGGGACGTGATTCTCGCCCTGTACTCAGCACTAGTGAGGCCACACCTGGAGTACTGTGTTCAGTTCTGGGCCCCTCAGTTCAAGAAGGATATTGAGGTGCTGGAGCAGGTCCAGAGAAGGGCAACCAGGCTGGTGAAGGGACTCGAACACAAGTCCTATGAAGAGAGGCTGAGGGAGCTGGGGTTGTTTAGCCTGGAGAAGAGGAGGCTCAGGGGAGACCTCATCACTCTCTACCACTCCCTGAAAAGAGTTTGTAGCCAGGTGAGGGTTGGTCTCTTTTCCCAGGCAGCTATCAGTAAGACAAGAGGGCATGGTCTTAAGCTCTGCCAGGGCAGGTTTAGGTTGGATATTAGGAAGAAATTCTTTACAGAGAGGGTAATCAGACATTGGAATGGGCTGCCCAGGGAGGTGGTGGATTCTCCGTCCCTGGAGGTATTTAAGAAGAGACTGGATGTGGCACTTAGTGCCATGGTCTAGTAACTGTGGTGGTAGTGGATCAAGGGTTGGACTTGATGATCTCAGAGGTCCTTTTCAGTCCATCTGATCCTATGATTCTATGATGCTATGAAATTAAGAGGTCTATTTCAGACTCAAGCCAATGGATGGTTTCATAAAATACAAAGGTGTAAAACACAAAATTATGAATAGAGAATCTCAGCAAGGTAGGTACACACACTAAAAATAGAAGTGTGCTCAGATCAAGGACATTTTAAGGCCACAATCATTAATCAAAAGTCTTAGCAATGCCTTATGATGTTAAATTTGAAACTAACAAATAATTTAATGTCATATATAATGCCTCACAAATAAACCTAATCAAAGTGCAAAATATATGTTCCCTGCTCATTTCTCTGGAAAGCTTTATGAGTGATCACTATTCTTGAGCTGCAAGAAGACTGGGTTATATACCCAATGAAAAACTCTTAATTTTTCACCTGCATTTCCTGTGAGACAATTTTTGCTTTTGGAAAATATCTTCATATTTTAATTTCTTACCCTGAACTCAGGGTTTTCAGACTAGATCTGCTTAATCCTACAGAGACGGCATAGGAAACACTTTTATGAGCACCTGACAAAACACAATATTGTGTCTTCAGATCCCCTATGAAGAGTTTTTACTGGAGAGAGCCCCAAAACAATTAAAAATTTTGTAATGGAAAAAGTGTGTATGTGGATACAAATATGCATGTGCCTGTGTGCTTATAGGGAAAAAGCCTTTGTCCCAGACAAATTTAATTGGATGCTTTTCCTGTTCTTTATTAAAATATGGACTTGCTGATGTCTCATATATTTTTTATAATGAACATGGTTAGGAAATTAGAAATTCAGAGGCAATGCCTGGAAGGGGATCTTTAACATTCAGACAGGATTCCTGCTCAAATTGGAGCATTTGTCATGCTTATTTTGGTGATATCATAATCTGTGCACAAAATAACTAAATCTCATTAGGCATGAGTGCAGTACACTCCTACAGAACTAAATGTGGTTCAAAGCTAGATTAAACTTCTGCTGTGGGCTAAATACCTGTTAGGTTTCTTGTCATTTCTCTGTGTTTTTATATAAAATACCTACAAGAAATTCATATTTGTCACAAATAATTGCATCCTTATCCATCACTGGAGAAAACTGAAACCAATACAACCACATATTAAAGCAGTATGGGTTCTTTCCTTGGGTATACAAAAGGAAAGATTAAATGTTCCTTTAAGATTGTTTCTTTCTTCCACTGATAATGTGATTTATTTATTTTTCACTATGTTATCAGAAGTGTCTGCACTGAAAGTTATTTTTCTTTCTCAGAAAAATCTGATGTCTCAATAAAATTCTTTATTTCTTTAGTATTTTTAAATATTGTACTATGTAAAAAAATGCTACTATGAATGTGATTATCAGCTATTAATTTAGGATCTAAAATGTGTTGAATACTTACATGAAAACTCTAGGATTTCCAGTGCTCTCTCTATACCTGTAAACTTTATCCTTCTTCTTCAGTACTGAAACCATGGCTTTTTTCACCGTTTTCAGAATATCGAACATATACGAATCATTAACAATAATGGAGGCTCACAGTAAAATTCTGAGTGAGATGGAGTTGTGACTGCCTAGGTGCCATCAATTTGGATGCCTTAAAATGCTCTGAAGAGATATGTGACTTGAAATCTGCAACAAAACCAGACACAGGTTAGGAAGAATCACAGAAGGAGGTTTAAGGTCTGTGCTACCCATCATGAGTTCACAGAGCACAAAGCCAGGTTATCTAGGACTAAAGGCCTACATAAAGCACTGAAAACATCTTTCATGTCCCTAGGCAGACACTGAACTGGTCAAGCTCTGGAGTTCCTTTTTGTCAGGAGCTGCACTAACTTGGATTCTACTGCATATGCTTCTATGAGACTACACATGTCACTCATTGCATTTTCTGGAGAAAATGGTTGACCACCAGTAGCATTTTCTGAGACTTCGTGTTATAGCCATTGCTTTCCTGATTCAAAATAATGGAACAAAAGCAGAAGGCCTAGTTTAACCAAACTGACTCCTCTGACTTCCCACATATGACTATGTGTCACTTTAACCTTCGGCAACTCATCACCAACCACTGCTTGGTTTTCAAGTAGTGCTAGTTAAATCTGACTGCCTCCATGCCAGCTTGCTAAATAGCATCCTCTAGAAAGTAAACTGACTAATAACAACTACTTAAACTTTAAGAAACAGATCGCCTTTCACAAAAAGTGGCAGTTTACCACGGAACATTTTTAGGTGTACCCATCAGTCAAAATCCACTCTCCTGAGAGAGGTAGCATGAGATAACTGACTATCTGTGTCTATGTGCTGATTCTCACTGGTGGTATTTTAAGTGAGAGTTTATGAACACAGCAGTCAGCATGAAAGTGTTGTTGTGAAATTGATAGCATACCCTTTTCAGTAAAACTACAGGCATAGGAGTGAACCATTTGTATTTCAGTAGTTGGCAGTTCAAATGCTCCTCTCTTCATTTCACAGTCTAATACAACTGGTATAACGCTTTTCTGTGTAATTTCTGAATTCAAATCAGCAATTAAAAGATGACTTTTACTGATACAGGACTCACAGGCTAAACACACTGCTGTGACACTGCTGATGTTCATACTATGCGTAGTTTCCTAGGATGCTGTCTGAAGTGGGGACAGAAGAAGATATATGACATATGCAAGAGGATCTCAGAAGGGTTTGCACATCAGGCACACCAAATCCCCAGGCATCTACCTTAGCACACAGTGCTCAGTGTGTAGGCAGATCATCCTTCATTGTTCAAAATTTAATGCAAGACATCACGAGACAATCCAGTCTTATCTGAAAGAAAATGAAAAAAATAAAGGCATTTCACTCAGCTCTAACTGAATGTTTCAAATAAAAGAGTGTTTAAGGCAACTAGATGGTAAGCAAAGAGAAAGGCAGTATTTCTGAAGGCTTTATTTCCACAGAGGGAAAAAAAAAGGTGAAGAAAGAAACTTTTATATGTGTTGTGTACAGAGTTGAAAAGAAAGAGTAAGAAGCCTGAAGGTATTTGGAAGATTTTTCCTCAGACACTCTGGGGAAAATTTCAAAAACTCGTGCAGAAAAGAAAGGCTTACATTTTTACTGAAAAAAAAAATAATTCCAAAAAATAAAGCCTAACCTCCCCAGCACCTGAAATGTAACAGGACAGTAGAAACACTCTAGGACTCCTGAAATATTGAAGAAAGCTTTTACTTAGAGGACATGTGAAGCAGGAGGCTTACTGAAAGCAGGGGAGGAAAAAGATATGACTGGGCTCAGACAAGAAATAAATACTCCAAAAGAAATGAAGCCAGGGAAGAATGCACAAGAATGCAGATCTGAGCTGTGGTATATGAACAGGGAATTATATCAGCCAAACTTATAAATTTACTGTTGCCACAAGAAGCATTGTACCCAGAAGCAGACTGTGACCTCTTCATCATCCATGTTCTTTTTAAGCTGCAGGTGGGTGCAAAAGCATCCTCTAACCTGTTACTATTAGCCAACTAGGTAGAGGCCATTTGTATTCATAACTTGAATTCTGCCAGAAAGGATAATGACAATCTAGCCTAAAATATTCCTTGCTCACACTGAAAGGATGTGATGAATGTTTGCAAAGGCTTCAAGCACTTGTTTTATTGTAAGATTAAATGCCTTTTATTTGGATGCTTACTCTTTTTGAGAGTCATATCTGCTCACACTTAACAAAATTATTCTTGTCAAGTCCAAGAGTTCCATTTTCTGTTGGACTTCCTTGATCTCATCAACATGTCCTAAGCAAGCTGCATTTCTTTGTGTTTTCATGCACTCCAAAAACTCATTTTCAAAATTACTTCCTTATACATAACTATTCATTAGGATTTCTGAATCACTTACAGTAATCGACATTTTAGGAATAAAAGTATTCACCTGTTAGGGAGGCATTTATTAGCACCCTTTGCAGTAGTAAATTATGAAATTCACCACCATGTAACATCATAAAGGATCCAGAACACTCTCTGTAAGTGGTGCTGTCTCAGGGATTTTAAAAAAAATGTTTCTCTGAAACCCACAAAAACACTTCATCTAATCAGTGGGTCTTGGCTTGGGCCTGAAGTTAAATGCAAATGGAAATACCCCTTAACAAGAAAGAAAATCACAGCAAGAAAGAAAGAAGCTCTTATAGATAAAGCGTAACAAGGAAGAAAAAATAAGGATCATCTCATTTTGTGAGGTTCTCGTCTGTTCCTGAAACATATATATGTATATAAAGTACACACATGGGTGGAAAAATAAGATAAATCAATCCTTCTTTTCAACAAAGAAGCTCGGAGACAACTGTTGTTTCTGTGCTCAGAGACCATTTCCCATTTCTCATCTCTCTTTATACAGACAACTGGCTCCATGTAGTTATTGGAATAGCCTTTACCTCCCTCCTGCTCAAACAAGACATCAGAAGTAAGGCCATGACCCTTGGACTCTTGTCCATGCCCTATTTAATGCTTTGATATCTCTTAAAGATCCAGCTTAGAGCAGTCAGTGCATACCTGCCACAAACTACTACATCCTTTTTGTGACTATTGGGCTGGAGTTAGATCAGTACTATGGAAACTTTGTCAAGAAGTCTCTGGAGTGGAAATTTTGACTAATTGACAAGAACTGTGTTTGTTCTTGAACCACTATTTTCATCAATATTCATTTCACCATGACAGCACATACTGACTATTGAGGAGACTTCAGGATTAAATCATACTCCAGAGTTTGGGATTGCATTGATGAATGCTTTGCACACAGTATTGAAGTGATGAGCATCTTTGAATTGTGGCAAATTACAATAATTTGCTAAAGCAAATCCTGATCTAACAAGAAAGTCTACAGCTACATGCCTTTTGAAAATTTGAAACATTTCACTGACCTTACTGTATTTTCCCCATTAGCCTGGCAACAAGCCGTCATACTGGATGTGTACTACTTGATACACAACCTTTGGTGTGACTCTACCTTTCTTCTTCATTTGAAGTTAGATTTCCTATAAGTTAAACATCAAAGACCTCCAAGGATGGACACTTAAAACAGGTGAATATTTGTTATATTAATTTGTTGTCCTGATGACATTTGATCATGTAACAGGTTAAATTCCATTTGATGCAAGAGGCATAAATGCTCCAAAATAACCTGGAAGTGTTTCAGTACCAAATCCAATCTGTTACAGGAGAATTAGCATAGAGCAGAAATATTGCAGGGCCACTGCCATTCAGAAGATATAGCTTTATATAGCCTTTATATTTAATAACTGCTGAAGCAAATGGTACTAAAGTGAAGGAAAAGCACATGCAGTTTGCTGTATTTCGTGTCCTATCATTTGATGAAATATTTTGTAGGAAAACTTTTAATGTCCTTTACTGCTATTAGCAGGATTTTGTAATTATCAGTAGATCTTAACTCTGTCTCTGAATAGGGTAAGCATTCTTTTTTTCTATGAACAAATTCACATCTAATTAGTTTATTGCACGTGTTCATTTTATTTTTCTCTATAATTAATCCAGTACTTAATTTTTTTCGTATCAGCACATGTCAGTGTTAAGCTGCTATCTATAATGAGTCTGAATTATGTCTTGATTTGGTTTCTTCCATTTATATGTGCACTTCATATTAAAAACAATATTATGGTAATTTCAATTTTTGTTCTAATTTCTGGCACAACTCCAAAATAACAATTTATAAAACACTAAATGAATAACACACTTTGAACTTAGGTAAGTGATACTAAGGAAAACCAGTTATATATGCTAAGTGCCAATTTGCTCACATTAACAATCCATTACATCATTTGTCACTACTGCAAATGCTTCTTCCAAAGAAAAATCCAGCCCTTACTTGAAGTCAGTTGGAGATTTCAGTGTATGCAGAACCAGCAGTGTCTGAGAGGCAGTTCTTTGCCTCCTGCACAAAAGTGATGCTGAAGGTCATGTCTGAATTTTCCTTATGCACTTGCATTCAGTAGGTAAATCCCTTACAAAGCTAATAGAACAAGACAGCGTTTAGAATTGACAAATTCTGTGTGAGTTTAATCTTTTACAAAATACTTCAACAATGATTCAGAAGTTAGTCTGATAGTATGTTACGAAGATTTTCTTCCCTTTTTTTTTTTTTTTTTCTTTAGACAGTATGGCAAGCTTGATATGAACAGGATGAGCAGGAATTCTGTGGTGTGGTCAGATAGGAAAGAAAGACAAGAGGTTCAAATGTACAGAGCCAGAACTCAGAATGTGCAGTTCCTATGTTTTGCGCTATATTTGCAACAGCTTGCAAAAACACTTGCTGGGTGTTTTCCTGCCTCAACTAAAGTCAATGAAAGTTTTACTCTCAAATATGCCAGAATCAGAACCCTCATTCTTTGGATTATTCTTCCAGATCTTACACTCAGCACAAAGCAGGAATTCAAAATAACATCAGCAAACTTCATGCCAGCATCTGATGACTTCATGAACTCCAGACAGTTGTGATCCATGTTTCTGCTCTGGCTTCCGCAGCTTCAGTTTCAACCACAGTGACCTCCAGTGTGTGGAGATCCTTCAAGTTGCCTTTGTTTACTCTGTATGTGACAAAGTCCAAGGTTATTAAAGCTTCAGCTAAATTCTGAAATCAATAGTCTTTACAGTTCCTTAATTTTCTCAGAAGTATAATTATTAATATTAGATATAAATGTAACGGGAACTGCCATCTAAGAACTACCACGTTTACTTGAATTTATTTTCTTACACCAAATACAAGACAACCACCAGTTATATCTAATGCCACATTTACAAAACCTCTCCTGCACACTTCCAGTGAAGCCTGTGGTTAAGTCAAACTGTTGTACACCAGTGATCAGCTCCTTTTGTCAGTAGAAAGAACTATTTCAATGCAAAAAGTAGATAATTTGAATTTATAAAAGGTAAAATCTCTGAGGTCTGAACAGGCTTAGATCTGCTCTTCCCAGATGTCTTCTTTACTGCCTTAGAAAGAGAGTTTTTATGATTCTGAATTGTAAATCACAGTCTTGTTTAAAGTAGACCTATTATTTTGGGAGAGTACAATAACACTCTGACTGATATGCTAATATATGGTTTTACATGTTGGCTCCACTGTCCACTATTTAAGATAAGATAACTCAGACTGAGAGTTTTTTTTCTGTTCTTCAGTAAATTGTAAATAAACCCAGAATGAATATGAATACCAGAAGGAAACTGCTTGTACCATTTAGGTTTGAAATGCAGAAGCAAACACATGGAATTTAAAGTTTAGCAAACTTCAGCTAGAATCCTTTTTGTTAGCATTGAAGGTATTCTGAAAAGTGAGAAATCTGACAGTGAATACCTGACATCAATATAATCAAACCTTATTTAATTAGGTCATTCCATAATACATTAAAAAACTGAAATGCACAAAAAGTATAAAATAAAAATACACACCCTTCCCAAAACTGCATGCTTAATCTTATTGTAATTTAGATCTTGAATTCCTGTCCTTATGTGATGTCAAACTTGGACAGAGAAGTGGATAGATACATTCAAAAGCACAGGTAAAAGGGAATTCCTTTGTCTTGTGTGAGTAATCCATAGTGGCTGATATAATCCAGTGGACAGGCAATTACCAATTCTCGTCAAGAGCAGAGCAGAAGAATTTGGAAGCTTATTAAGACAGTTCATTCTTCAATATGCTGGTGCACTGAGAAGACAATATGTTAAATGCAGACTTACAATGGAAGAAGGCAAAGACGGCAGCAGCCTCCTGGTGACCTCTGCCTGTTATGGAGCATTCCTCCCCTTGTGTGGTGTGATTTCAGTGCCTCAGCCCTCCTGCTTCTGCCTCTCCCTACTCCCAGTTTTTGCCTTTCATATTTGGTACATAACCTTTGACAATTTCTAGTCTACCTTTCCTTGGCCAGGATCTTCCCTGCTGCAACAAAGGCAAGCATGATTTTTCTCCACTTAGACCAAATGTTACTTTGATATCCAAAGAAAACAAGGATAGTCTTTAATAAACATGGGAGAAAATATGCCTTGGTATTTCATGGCTGTTGGGCCACTCACACACAACAGGAAAGATGTATTGGTCAAAGATACATATGTCTAATGTTTATCTGAAAATGGTAACTTCAGCCAGCTTGCTATCAGGTATTTAGAAGAGATGTCAATACTTTCGTAACTGATTAATTATTAAAATTTATTTTAGAACAGATGGGAGATTTAGTCTTACTTGATATGAGGGTCTACAGATTTATACATTACAGGGACAGGGAGGGTGAGATGCATATATTATTTCTTTATTAGTTTTTAAATTCCCTGCTAGATTTGCCAAATGGTTTCACTGTCACTTACACTGACACTAATTTCACTAAATATTCTTCCAGTGCAAAGCTACATGATAAGCAACTTATTTGCAATAACTCACTGATCTCTATTACAACTGTCAGGTGCTGCTGAAATTACAGCAACACCAAAGACATTGCCAGAAGTATCCAAATCTGATATTTTGACTCCTAATAAATAAAATGTGTCTCCAGCACTTAAAGCCTACTAGGGCACAAAATTTTGATCACTTAAAAAGAATTTTGACTATCAGTCTCATTACACTAAAAATGATGGAGTAAGCAATTCAAACTTTTGGCTGAATTTTTTCCAAGTTGCTTGGCCTACAGCCAAAAATAACAGCAGTGCTTTGATTTCCTGTCCTTTTACCTGTCTGCCATAAAAGACACAGAAGCCTTCAAAGTCTACTTTCTTCTGAACATCCAAGCAGCCATAATAGGACATAGGATAACATCACCACACCAGTGAGCAGCTGATGCTACTAGTGGGTTTTGTGTTTGCCTGTTGAAATATAGCATAGTTAGTTGACACAACTTTTTGTAATACAGCCAGGCTATACATTAGATGGACCTTGAATCAGATGAGCAAGGTGGAAAATTAGTACCTTGGGGCTCAGATTTAGGGACAATAAATTTCATCAACATTTCTGATAGGCATCCTAAAAAAACAAGGTTTTTTAATAAACAAACTAGAAACTTGGATGGAATATCATATGATTCAAGACATGAGCATTTACTATTCTGATTCCCATTTCCGCTCTGCACCTATTATTCCCTCAAAAAACACCAACCAACCACCCAAAACAAACCTCAAACAAAATAAAATAAAACAAACCTCCCTATAAAACTCACCCCTACCCTAAAGCTTAGAAACACGGGAAATTAGTAAAGAAGAGACAGGAACTCTTTAGCTGGGTAAGATCAAATTTAAGTGTCTCCAAGACTCTGTTGCAGGTGCACCTGCCAGACAATACCCTTCATTCGAAATCACGGCAGATGGTAAGGATTAGCTGAATCAGCCACAAGCAAGAAAGGGGAAAATATCAAATCATTACACAAGTATTGTAAGGACTTAAAGAGCATAGTTACCTGTATCAAACACTGCCAAAGCCACAGAAGGAACTTGACGTAAGACAAGCAACCACAGCAGGAACCTGAGATAAGCACAGAAGGGAGGAATTTGCAAGAGGAAAGTGCTAATTCCAGGCCTGGTACAGGTGAGATCTGGTTAGCCCATTGTGGTTAATGCATCTGGACAAAAATTACCACTATGGCAAACTGCATGAAAGGAAGCAACTGTTCATACACATGTTACCAGTCAAACTAAGATCACCTCAAGTTATGGGAATACACCTATGTGGATACCAGGAACTCAGACTGTATAAATGTGGTATCCCCCAGAAGAACATCTCCGGGACCCCCACCACCAAGAAGCCCAGGGTGAAGAAAGACCAACTGGATGCTGCTGGATCCACGGGTGTGGTGATTATCTTCTACTTGATAGATCTCTCTCTCCTTTCTTCTATTTCTTTCTATCTCTCTACCTCACATGTATTGTTAAATAAAATCCGTATTATTGACTTTGGCGTATGGTCTTGTTTGCACCTTAATTGAGGCAGAGGGATCTCTCTCTAGCCGGATCTTAACTGATAGCTGAGAAATGAATGTTTATATATTTCAATACTTGTCAATCAGCAATCACACTGCATTAAAGTGCAACATGGGTCTAATTTATTCACTTTTTGAGCTCTGACTGATCTGTGTGTTGCATAAAATTAATCTTTGTAAAAGGCCCAAATCTTGTTACAGTGAGCTATTGCAAGAGTTACTGCAATGCTCCCAAAATAGAATTTTGCTACAACTGACACATTTACTATACTTTCTGAGAGTTTGTGTCATAATTACAAAGGTTGAGACATATTATTCTTGAATTTTTCTCTGTTATGCTGAACTTCAATTTTTGACATTACTAAATGATGTTAATTTTTTTGGATATGAATGAATCATCTGTAACTGAATTATTAGTATTACTCTTAGGTTATATAACAAAAATAGCTGGAGTTTTGTTGACAGACTGTTAAAGAACATGATAATAT
>VZRE01018877.1:0-32447 GCA_013396775.1 Cephalopterus ornatus
TAAAAAAATTCTGAAATATTTTTCCTCTTCCAGAAATTCTCACCTATAAAATACAGTGGTACATATCTAAAGCAGTGGGTATCAAGACTCTCAGCACTTTTTAACAATGTGTTATATAAAATGTTTATAAAATAAAGTTGGATTTTTCATTTTACACCTCAGATAAAAAATAAACTTTTACAATACAGCTTTAAAAGCACAACCTTGCCATGGATTGATAATATTTATTTTTTTTTTCATTTATTACTCTTGATTGGCCATTACAAAGATTTGTATTGTAGCAAGACTAGAAGATTGCTGCATCTCAAAGCTCAGCATGAATTTCAAAAGTAGATTATTTCATATAGCTACAGCTTAGTAAAGTATTTTTGCCAAAGATGACTTGAAATAACATGTAGGATTTTCTTCTGCTTTATTTCAAGGATTGTTTTTCTCCCATTTATATGGACAGCCTAGAAATATAAATTGCTGTATGACAGATGGAAAAACTTTGTCTTTTTTTTCCATCTTATTCACCTTTTTCTTCTTTCTCTGTAGCCCCAGAGCTTTATGCACTGGTGAGTGCCTGAAGGTGATAAGAAGGGGTTGCCTTGAGTAAGCAAAATAATTAAGCTGCTAATCAAGTAATGAAATGTCTGTCAATCACTCTTTGATACTACGGGTGACACCTACCTGACACTGTCAGTTCTGGCTGATATGGATTTCATGTTATACATAAATCTCATGACTCAGTGATCAGATATGAAGCTGTGAGTCCATCAACTCCTATATGTAAAAACAGTTTTTCTGTTTCAGCTTTATCTTTAACATACCTATGCTAGTGACTTAAGAAGTGAAGTTGTCATTCACTGTGCTAAAATACTACCACAAAGCCAGATCCTAGCTTAGTGTGCTGTATTCTGCTGGCTTTTGAGGAAAACGGCATCCGTTCAAGGAAATACTTAGACCTACTCTCAGTAAAACTAACTATTTGTCAGCTCCAAGATTTCTTTTGCTTAAACAATTATAATCTGTTGTATAAAGAATATTTCCAGGGAAATACCCATCATGAGAAATACGTTTCTATTTTATTTTCTGGCAAAAAGGCTTTTCACATTTACCTAAATGAATTTCATCATGGACAAAGTTTTGTTTGCTTTACATTTCTGACCTGCTAAATTATATTACATCAAATTATGGCAAATTACAGGATGTCACATCATGTTGCGTAGTTTATACTGTAAGTCAATTCAACTTGATACAATATGACAAAGTAATGTGATATATCAATTCTATAAGCACATTGTTTAAGTAATGGGGTAATATTTCAGCATTCAAACCAGAGCATCCATTTAGTATTAAATATCCATCATCTTCTTCAACAACAGCATTTGGAGCAATTGGATTAAGTATCTACAGAAAGGGGATATTTTTATTGTCTTCACTAATTGATTAAACAGTATTGTGCTAGCATTGTCTCCACATTGTACAAACTCATTTCATTAAAACACTCACTATACATGCCAACAGTCTGGGAACAGTACATATCTCAGTTGATAAATATATGTGCTTGGGTTTTAAGCAGCATTAATCTCCATTTAAACCACTAGTGAACCTGATATTTCAGTAATCAAATTCATATTGGATAAGAAATATTCGTGCAAGATTGTGGTACGAACAGATTGTTTTCAGTGCAAAAAACTTAATTTTGCTCAATAAAGTCATGCCTGGCAGTCAGTTGTAGCATAAATCTGTATATCATATCTGGCAGGAGTGACCAGAATACTAGTCCCTATCTCCATACAGCAGACGCAGCACTGAGCAAGCCGCCCGTCACATTTACGTTGCCTCACCACTCGTGTCCTAAGGATTTACCTGGAGAGAAAGGGCCCAATAGCAATGCTGTAGCATCAAGAAATCATAATGTATGTCTACAGTGAGATTGCCACACAAAACACTGGTATTTAAACTAGTATTAGTAACAGGTAGCAATTTGAGCTGTGACATGGAACTCCATATGAGTTCGAATGGTAATGCACTCAGTTTCTGGAGAGTGTCCACACTAACCTCCATGCTACTAAAATGAGGTCCCCCCTCGTAGCACTGTACTGCACTAAAAACTGAAGTTGATTCTGACAACCAACACTTGCATTCAACAGGAGAAACCCTTAAAAAGATATCAGGGCTTTCAGTCACTGCCCCTCGAAACATATGCTATAGTGAAAGAAAAAGAGTGGTGAACAGACAGGGTGCTAATAAAGCAGCCTGTTTCCAAAGCAATTATCACATGAGGTTCTCCAATTAGATGGCTTAAATAGGAATGGAAAATATTTTAGAAAGGCACTTTTTCTTTGATATTTTTCAGTTTAGTTAGCTATGTAGACAGCAGTACATCCCCTTCTGCCATATTGGTAAGAGAAGCAATGTCAGGAGAAAATTTAGAGATGCAGGAGGCTGGTCAGGCCAGCATCTTAGACATAATGTCTGTTGTTGAATTATGGTCTCATGAAGAAATGGGGGAACATGGAGGAGAAGGGAAAACAGACAAGTGTCACATGAAATAGACCAGTTAGAATTCTAGCAATTTTATGCTAAACTGTATGAATATTTCTATGTGTAAGAAGTTATTTCATCCTGTCTTTTGCCAAGAGGTCTTCTATGGAAAAAGCAAACGTTGTTTTGCAGATTATATCAGAGTCTTATTCCTGGCTCCCAAAAATGTACAGGGAAGCATATCACCACTTTTGAGAAAAATTATTATTTGGTCAGAAAAGTATAATTTTTGTGTATACAAAATAATCTGCTTATACTTTTTTATAAATCATGCTAGAAATCTCTGAGAAGTAAAAGAAGTTCTCTTTTAACAGTCCATTATATAAACCAATTATCTCTCAATCTAAGAATTCTAGTCAGAACACTATTAAACAGTATTTTAGAGTGCCTTACATTTCAGATAGGTTCCTTAATGTTTATATACAAAGTTTATAGAAAATAGAGGTTCATGTTATTGTATGTGTAAAAATGTTATGGATCTTGAAACTAATTTTCAAAAGAAATTAAATGTTCCATTTCAAAGTCTATTTCCCTTTTTCTTTCATCACATTATTTTTCATTGTCATTCATATCTGTCTATCTATAACATTTATATAAAAAACCCTTGTTGTCTAACACTAGAAGCAAGCCTATTTTGGGCACCCTTTTTTGTTTGTTTGTTTGTTTCCTTTTTTAAGTAACAATGGAGCCTTAGCTGAAGTAAAAGATATAAAAGATACATCATTCTTTGTTATAGATACTGAAAATTACATACTCGGAAATAAAACATGTCAAAGTGCTGAACACATCAGTTCTGTATAGTGAATTTGTAATATGTTCATTAAAAAGTGAAACAGATTGTTTTGGATGAATAATTCAATGATTACCAATAAAATTTCAGGTTGATAGGTTATTTCAATTTGGCATGATATATCAGTAAATTTCAGAAATTATGCTTTTCTATTTCTTTGCCAAATAAATTTTCACTTCATGATGAAATGCTGTTTTATAATACAGCTAGTTAAATCTAAATTAAAAACAAACAAAAAAAATCTGCACACCTAAAACCTAAAACACTTTTTAAGGCTTTTCAAAGTCTTGCATTGCCTTCTGTATGAGCCCTTGTGTATGTATTACTTGGGTAAGACAGGTTTCATTCGAAGCTGAGAATTTTGACAGGCAGTACTGGCATTGAACAAAATGTGTTTTTACTTGCAGATCTTGGGAACGGGCTGTGCATTCTGGAGATTCAGTGACACTATTTGACAATAATGAAAAATCTAAATCCTCATCACAGAGCAGGTAAGGGATCTACAGGAAGTCGCTACAGGAATCCCTGGCTATGGAATAAAGCTGACATAAAGAAGATCTAGTGTTAGTGAATGGGTTTTGTACAAACCTTGTATATAGGTAGGAGAGATGCTCAAAGACAAGGTTCATTTCCATGGCTAAAATATCCCTAAGGCTGGGAAGTTTCAAGCTATTATAAATCTATAGTTTGTCCTTATGTGTTTAAAAAAATACTGGATTTGAAAAGATAACCTGCAGATTTTGTTCAGTAGGAAAGTCAGTTGCTTGCATGGAATTGTGGGTGAAAATATTTTTCAGTGAGATTTTCTTTTCTTTTTTTAATGGGCACTGACTTTGTATATTGTTTTATCAATACAGAATGCATTTTTCACATTAATTTCTAGGAAAGAATTAATAGATTTCTTCTGCGTGTACTTACAAGACATATAGAGGCCAAGTATTTCTCCAAAATGACCTGGAGGTCTGCCATTCCTATACCATAAGAGATACTGTTTGCAGTACTTTTATTTTGAATAAATGCATCACATCCAGTAAGTGATCTTTATTGTCTCAAAACATAATTGCTTGTTCTTTATGGTTCAATCCATACGACCTGGCAGTTTTCTCTACCAAGATCATTATGAAACAATGCACTATAGTGAATGCTGCCACGTGTTCAACATTTCTGCTCACATTATCTGGGCTTCTATCCATCTCTTTTATACTCCCCCATTTCAGATATGTGGAGATGCTTTCAGTATAGAATTTGAACTCTTTCTGTAAACACAGCTGTCTATCAATATTTACTCAAAATCAATAAGAGAAATTATGTCAGTGTTGTTATTATGTGGCCAGGTAATTCTGAGTTCAAGTAAGAACACATCTTTCACCCCTGCTTTTTTTTTTTTTTATTTCTTCTAATAATAGTAAACTAAAGAGAGCGATCAAAGGAATGATATTATTAAGTTCCACTTGGTATCTTTGTAGTGGTAAATAGTGCTGCATCCAGTTGGCAGACAGTGACTAGTGGGGTTCTGCAAGGCTCGGTATTGGGGCTAGTTCAGTTAATTAACTTTATTATCACTTCTTTTACTCCAAACCAGACAAAAACAAAGTCCAAGCTGCTTCTCACAAGACATTCCCTCCAGCCCTTTCATCAGAATCCTCTAGATGCATTCAAGGACTCTCATTCCTTCTTTGATTGTGGGGCCCAGAAATGCATACAGTGCTCAGGTGAGGACACATCAACTGAGTAAAGTGGGATAATCACCTCTTTTTCCCAGCTCATCATGCAGTGTTTGAAGCACCTCAGGATGAAGTTTGCCTTCTGGGCTGTATGGGCCACTGCTGACTTGTGTCAAGCCTGCTGCTGACCAGCATGCCCACATCCCTTTCTGCAGGGCTGTTCTGCAGTCACACTTCTCCCAGTTTATACTACAGCCTGTCCCATGTGCAAAATAATGGAATCTGGCATTTCGACTTGTTAAATTTCATACCAATAATCATAGCTTATGCTCTAGTCTATTTAGATCCCTCTGCAAGGCCAAGTCAACAGCACCTCCCAGTCTGGTATCACCAGCAGACTTGCTAATGGTATATTAAACTTCTTTTTGCATATTGTTGATAAATATATCAAATAGAACCGTCCCTAGAATTGAACCCTGAGGAACACCACTGCTGATCACTGGTGACATCATACTTCTACAGAGTAGCTAAGGAGTCATAAAGATGAAGTAAGATCAAAAAAAAGGAACAAACTACTTGATTTTCTGACTGAAATCATAGTTCTACATTGCAGGGAATAAATTTTTGTTAAGAAAATAAATAATATTTCCGGGAATCCTCAAAAGAGTTTGAGATATATAAAGAAAGCAGATTTTATAATCCTTTTAAGCAACATAATAATTACTTCAACAAGGAGAAGTGCAAAGTCACATATCTGGGGAAGAACAACCCCATTCAACAATATATGTGAGGGTCCATACAGCAGTAAAGTAGCTTGGTAGAAAAGCACCAGGGGGTCTTGGTGGACACCAAGTTGATCATGAGCCAGTAATATGCCTTTGCCGTAAAGAAGGCTCCTGGGCTGCATGAGGCAAAGTATTGCCAACACATTGATGTAGATAATCCCTCCCCTCTACTCAGCGCTGGTGAGGCCACATCTGGAATACTGTGTCCAGGGAGATGCTGAAAAGTTGGAGGCAGTTCAATGAAGGGCTGCAAAGATGATGAAGGGACTGGACCATCTCTTGCCTGAGAAAAGCCTGAGAGAGATGTAACAGTTCAACCTGGAGAAGAGAAGCCTCAGGGCAGAGAAACCCTTATCAACGTGTATAAACTAATGGTGTAAAGAAGATGAAACCAGGCTCTTTACAGGGGTGTCCAGTGACAGAATCAGAGGCAATGGGCACAAATCAAAATGCAGGAGATTCCATCTGAACACTGGGAATCACTTTCTAGATTTTGAAGAGGGTGTGTGGCGGGGGGCGGGAGTGTGGGTGTGTGTGTCATACAGGACTGACAGACCCAGAAATACAAATAATAAGTAAAGTTTTTGGAACAACATGCTACAAAAAAAAGGAGAAAAAAGCACAAAAACAAAACAACCAAAACCCAAGAACAAACTACTTCACTATTTAGTATGTAGGGAAGTACTTTTATAAAAGTGATCAGATTTGGGTTTCATTTATCTAGATCTGATAAACTATACCGATGCTTCTTAAAGATCCTTGTTGGCTTTGCAGTTTGACTACTGTTGCAGGAGGTATTTTGATGGCAAGGTAGGCTTCAAAGCTCTAGGTGATTTCAATCTCCCTTTCTCACTGCAAGGCTGCTTTTCCCGAAGGAGGCACACACCAGAGCAATAAGATCTCCTCTGAAAGTGAGCAGAGATCTCATATTTCCTCTACTGACACTTTTTGACAGGAGGTAAGGGAGACTTGCAAAGAGTGCAAGGCTGTTTTAAAGTCAGGTTAAATGTTATAGCTGTTGTAATCTAACAATCTACTTCAGTAAAAGTGAGGAAATTCCTCCTTCTACCCCATTACTCTGACAGCCTTGGTCTCCCTGGTCTTCTGATGATTTTAGTCTCAGATTCATCAGCTCCTTAGCTGACATGGTTCAAATTGCTAAACTATTGGAAAGCATTTAATTTTTTCTACTAAATTAACTTTTCATCAGACTTGTGCTTAGTGGCTTATGGAGGGGTTTGGCAAGCTTCATAATCAAAGCCTTTCCAGAAGAGAGAAGGACACAGCATGACATCTACTTGGTATTGGTAAGATGCTTAAGTGGCTGCTGTTGCATCATACTGATGTGCAACCTTACTTCCTGTAAGGAACTTTACTACTGTAAAGCGTACTATATCATTGTTAAGATAGATTACAACATAGGAGGGAGTAAATCAACTGCTGAGCATGGAAGGCCATCTATGGGAGTGATATTTCAGTAGGTTTGAAGTATTAAAAATCATTCCTAGATCCCAGAGACTGTGCTATGTTATTTGCAACAGATCTATTAATCCTCTTGGGAGTACAGAACACAGAAATCTGACCAAAATATTTTTTCCTAGTTGGGTGGATTTGTTTGCTTTTTTATTTGGTTTTTTTTTTTTTTGGTGGGTTTTTTCATTTTATCTGTTCAGTTTTCTTCATGACTTTAAAAGCAGAGGATAGATAAAATATCTTATCAATCTCTTTCATTCTTATCCTGTATGTACACATACATCTAAAGAAAGCATACAAGTCCCAATATTTCTTCAAAAAAAATAGCCTCTCTAGCTTTTGTCATACAATATCAGAAAAGTTCAACCTGACAAATGAAAGTTGATCAAATAGGATAAGAGGAAATACTGAAAAAAGGAGGTAAAGCTTCTCTAAAGACAGCTATCAACTCCTCCTTGATTCATAGTGTACTCTGATTTTTCAGAGAACTCTTCTGTCATTACATATGATGTTCTACATTTTAAAACACAACTTAAAAATGTTACTCGGTTACACAAAAATATGCACACTTAACAAAGTTTCTTAAAGTTAATTGCTACTCCAAAAGTAGTCAAATTAGAACCTGAAAAGTTTTTAATGGAAGTTTTTGTAATGACAACACATCTCCAAATTGTCTGTCAAGTAATATCTATATAAAATATACATTTCACCCACTTGAAATACTGGAAATTTTGGCCATCAAAATTAATAACAAACAGTTAAGGAATTCTTTATAGTTCTTTGAGATAGAATTTTTTCATGTGCCTTAATTCTGATTAAGAAATTTTCAAAATTTTTGAAGCTATGGGCAGATGAAAAGTATTATCAGTCTTCAGTAGCAACTGGAAAAGCAAAGCAGAAGCAGATTTATGTGGAAACAAATAATCTACCTTTCAAAGCCTTATTAATAGACACAATTTTAGACAGAAACTTCACACTGATGGATTTGCAGGGGCAAACAGGGATACTTAAACATACAGAGCTTGATTCGACTCTTATTTATTCCATTGACTTCAGTGTACTGACTTCCAGCAGTGACAGAAAGAGGCAAACTGGAGATTAAATGACATTCAGAACAAGATATATTACTATAATTACTTCGGTAAATTTATCTCTCTATGTGAGACAGTAATTGTAATGACTGCATTAAGTTAGAAAAGCAATATTGAAGCTTCCCAAATAAACCAAATTTTTAATTGCACCTGAAAATACCTACTGCAGAAAATTCTGTGTATTTATTGACAAGAAGAAGATACCAGCCTTGGATGTTTCAAAATAACTTCTATGCTTAGCAATGTATAAAAGAAAGAAAAAGTGTAAAAAAAGATTAAACATTCTCACTTTGTACTGCATAGCAAGATGGAACAAGATTCAAATTTACAACAAAAACATTAGTTAAAATGATCTTTGAACCACACACTTACAAGTTTTTTTAGTCTAAAATTAAGGCTTTCCACAAGGCAATAGGGTTAATTATTGCAGATTTTCCAGTGTGTTTTCATATCATTTGAGGGGTTGGGAAGTGGAGTGGGGGACCAAAAAAAAAAAAAGAACCAAATCTTTGGAAGTGTTTCAAAACAAAATGCTTTACTTCAAATATATCAAACTAAAGTCATCATAGAACAAAGGAACTCAGGTCCACTTTTAGAAAATTATAATAAAATACATAATCTGAAAGACATTACCATGAAGTCAATATTAATTCATTCAATCACGGACTTGTCAATATTTTTGTGAGCTATGTACATTTCAACAGGAATACCAGACACATTAAACTTGATCTATTAGGATTATATAAGTCTCCAAAATTGGTTTATTATTTGATGTGAGTTTTCTTAAGAGATGGGAACAAAGTGAAGCAGGAGAAGTGAATTCTGGTACTTAGTTATCTTTTTTTTTTAATTAAAAGATGAACAAATAATCTACTCAGTTGCTTAAATATAAGTGTTTAGTAGAATTGTAGATATTTTGCATAACCAAAATAATGAGCTACTAGAAACAACACAAGACTTGTGTGAAGCCGTGGATTTGTACCTATAGCTAGGCAATACATCCCACAATTTAAGAAGCTGTATCACACTTTGAGAGTGTGCTGAATCATTTCAACCAAAATAAGACAGTTTGCAAATGTGAACTAGCTTTGTATGTTCTTTCCTCTCCTATTTCTTGAATGTGCTTTACAAAAATCAGATATTATTCTCAGGGGAAACCACTTTTTCACTCCTGCTCACTCAAAATTGTGAAACTATGTGTGTGAAAACAGAGATTTGCTATGTGTCATAAGCCTTATTTAAGTCTTAACAGAATTAGTACATAATCAAATGTGTTTTCTAGCTAATGGCCTATGTAAATCAGGGAATAGCACATTCTGATCTTAGAAATATCCATTTTGTTTTCCTGAGAACATATCCAAGCTCCTAGGCCTTTCTTCTTCTAAGCACTTTTTCCACTTGTTGCCTGTTAGAGTTCAAAGAAGACATCATATGAAACAATCATGAATTATTTTTCTCCCCAAAAAGACCCTAGAGATATTGTTTATATACACTGAATAGAATTATGTATTATCAAAAGCACTTTCCCAAATCTAAAGCAAGAAGAAAGAAGAAAAAGAGAAATATGGTGTCTTTTTTGTGCCAAGTTCCATGTAATATCTTTATCTTCTAGAGGCTCACTCTGGGAGAAGAACAAACCCCAAACTCAAACAGCTGTTGAATAAGCACAAGGGAAAACCAGAAGCACTGCATAAAAAGGTCAAAATTTTTGTTTTGGTTTTACGATTTGACTAGCACACGGCAGAACAGGAAGGAGTGAAACCTAAGATATCAAGTAAGGAATACAGTTAACACTTAAACTTAATTCAGCAAAATGGAGCACAGGAGATAAGTAGTGTTGGCTAAGGACTGCTGAAGAATGTAAAGAAAAGGGGTAGATTTGTGATACTGTTATAGATTCCTATGGAAAAATATTATTTTTTTCTTTTTTTAAGGAAACTGTTATTATAGGAAAGAAGAAAGAATAGTAAACTAAATGTGGAACAGGGATATCAGTGGAACCAGGACAGGCAGAAGACTATAAAGTAGAAATATAATACTGTAACAAAGAATCATAGAATCATAGAATAGATTGGGTTGGAAAAGACCTCAGAGGACATTAATGGAAGAAGTGCCAGGATAATTAAAGAATTTGCACTTGAGTTTTCTTCCTTCCCACAATGGTTTCATCTGTTTAAGCTACACCATATTTTGTAATACAGTTCTTTACACAAGCAACCTAAAAGGATATCAGAGGGCAGCAGAAAGTTTCATGGGAAAATGGCATAATAGGTGGACACATCACAGATCTCTGTATCGTGACAGATAAAAAGAAAAATAACAATGTGAAGGTAAATTTAGATATTCATCTAAATTTATTTTCTATTATTTAATATTATTCTCCCATTTAAATATTTTTTTAATGTGTTTTGTGTCATCTTACTTTGGAGAAAAGATCAAGATATTTTCATGTTGCTCTTGGTTACTCCCCAATGCCACATATCAGAAAAAATTGCATGTAAATAGTTAGTGGTTAAACTAGCCAAACATTTAAAAGGAAAAGTAATTAGACCCAAAGGAGATAAAGTGGAATGTGATCTGGAAGAGTTAGGTTTTCATATGAGCAACATATAATAAGAAATGCCCATATTACCCTCTCAGGTTCTGACATTCATAAGTAATTGCACAAAATGCTGAAATATTCGTGGGTATCTAGAAGCATTTTAAGATGCCTTTATGTATTTAAACAAGAAGTTTGAGAGACTGGGAAAAACACAGCTGGTGCTCATATTTCCTTTAAAAAATATCTTGCTGATGGTAGGAGCCTCTAGGGAGAGCTTAATGAAAGCCTCTTTGCCCGAGTCTTTTTGAGGTCCATAGGAAAGGGAGTTCATTGGAAATAGGACAGAATCAATCTCTCTTCTTTTTCCTTCAGCCTTTCCAAGGCTCTAAAAGAAAGGTGATGCATATAGGAGCAACAAACATTGCTGTAATTTGCTATTAATGTCTTGAAAATATTATATTCCTTAAATCAAGGAAATTAAACAGACTGGCAAATGCTCTTATCTCATGTTTACTGTTTTTAACCAATATGCGCTTCTGAGGTCTTTTTTCCCATACCTTTGCTACCTATTACTATTTATTGCTTTCTTCCTGCAGTATATTAAAAAATATGACAAACATCTGTCACTTGTGACTAAAAATCTGGTTCAGCATATCCACTGCACTATCAAGTACACCACAGACAAGCTCATATATCATTTACTCTTGGTAGCATGACAGCAGCCCAGCCAGGGCACTGGACAAGAAGCTTCAAATAAGAATTTTTATTTTTCACCGGGCTTAACTCTTGCTTAGCCCTACACTTCTCTGTTTCTGCTCAAGTCCCAGAGCTTGTACTCAAGTAGAGTGATAACTTGGCAATGAAACAAGACCAGGACTTTTACTTAAATGTGGCAGTGCTTTTTACATCTCTGCAGCAACTCCCGCTCTTGGAATAGTTCAAAAATGCCTGGCTGCTTCTGCAATTTAAAGATCTTTCATTTTTAGGTCAGGCTGCCTCACAAGCTACAGACATGCAGTAAGCAATTCAGATTAGGAGACACATGCTCTAACTTCTATATAAACACAGAAGTTTAAAAGGCAAGAAATTCTTCTTTACAGATTTTATTTTTAAACCTCCTGTTGTGATATATAATCCTTATGCTTTACTAACAAGCTTCTGGAGTATGGCAAAACAGATGCAACAACAGACTTCTGTCACATACCTAACATCAGAGATTTTCAGAATTCCATATCATAGCTCCACGTGTGAAAGGGTAGAACATCATAGTAAACAAACAAATATCTAACTCTGGAATTAATTTGTAGTACTTTAAGGGGAGTTCTGCCCATATCCAGATTTGGAAAATATTTTGCAAAATTAATACTCACCTCTAACAAATTTAAAATCATAGGTATGATTTTGCTATTGATTATTCAATGTTTCAGGAAAACAACATTCTCTGGACAGTCAGTATCGACTTGTGGCAATGCTATATGCAGCACAATGGATTTTTGCTTTTTTGGTTTAAAGGTTAGGTATTGTTTTTTGCTTGGGGAGATTGCTGACAAAGCATTTGGCAGTAGGTACAACACATCTACAATAAGTAGATCAGAGTATTTTAACTGCAAACATGCTGCAATAAAGTGCCATCATTCAATCAATACAGACTACTTAGTTAACATTTTTCTTAATGTATCTGGATTACTAGTTCATTAGATCATTACCTGATAAATAGTGTGGGTAATGAATTGAGAGAGTAACTACATACCTTCAGGAAGAACCTGCCCGATAACAATAATCCATTAGAAAAACTGGCAGTATCCTCTGATCTATTGCCCGCAAAGCTATGACTTGATGGAGAGTTTCATTCCCTCTGCTCAGCACTCCAGAAGAAAATCAGCACAATTTAAATATTTCTCAGGATGTGACAGCTCTCTAGATCCCTGGCTGCATTCTGTTCCCAGGGGTTGACAATCTGGTGTTCCAGTGTGCATAGAGCAGTGAAGATGAATTGAAAAAGCTTGAGATAAATTAGGGATGGCTAAGTTAAAATTGTCTCTGCTCCCGAGTCTCTCATCTGCAGTCTGCAAGCCTATTTTGCTGTGAAAAAGCTAGATGGCAGGCTGCCTCAGTGAGTTCTTCTTAAGCGACAGGGAGCATTTTCAATGAAGAAAAATTCTCCCATTATCTAAGCTAATGTGACTGCAGCTAAATCTAGTCTTAAAAGTGTCTACTAGAATGAAATTCATTCTCACTGTTGCTTTCCTTCAAGCTACAGGTTAAAAAAGAGAAAGGGAGGAAAAAAAAAAGAAAATCAACAAAGCAGCATCCTCAATTTTTCTATCTGAAAGAAATACTCAAACTTTTTTAAGTTGACAAATGGCAGCACATTTCACAATATAACTATGCTCAGCAATCTAAGTATTGGAAATTATCACTCTTTCCCAAACTTTGTCTGCTTCATTTCTACACCACCTGTTCTTTCTGGTTTGTTTTTAATAGATATCATGTCTTTGTAATCATTTTCATTTTCAATATTCCAGGAAAGAAAGTGGCAGTATATTCCCCTTGGTGACAAAAAAATGAAGTGATGGTTAAAATTCTGAACAATTAACACGTTAAATGTTAGTAGATAATAATCAAAAAAAAAAAGTGATTGATGTTTTGCCATTCCACTAAAAAATATTGTGTAATAAGTTGTTCTTTAATTACGAACCATTTCTCTCACTGCACTAGTTTACAAAAAGATACAATTGAAGTCTTTTGAATATCACCTGAGTGCCAAAGCCATTCGACAAAGTCATTAATTTCAAGCTGTTTTGTAAAAAGCTGTTATAATGAAAACTCTAGGGCAAGAGTTTATTATTAAACATATTAAATGAAGTTTAATATTTTATCCTCTCAAACATTGGACATACTTTAATTAAAAAAAGGGTATCATTTCAAAGAGCCACCATCAGTCATGCTTACTAGTAAGCAGGCATTTTTGCAAATCTTTTCTTTGGTTTCAGCTGATCTAGTTTTCTGAAGTCCTTACTGTCTTCCACAAATGACTTTCTCAGGCCTGAATTCTCAATATCATGGAAATTCGGGTGCCCATCCTTAACTGGAAACAAACAGAGATACAGCTGAATACAAATGAGTATAGCCTTAGTTCTAGAGCGTTTTGAGAATGATAAATAAATATATTACCAAGAATGAAATGTAGACACTACTTTAATCAAACAGGCATAAAGAGATTCTGAAAATGTTTAGAACATGACTGCAGAGTTATCTTTTGTTCTCCATACCCTGGGGTAAAACATGCACTTACATTAACAGGACTCAACCAGGTGAAGTGAAAAGGCATGATCAACACTAGCAGATGTCCTTGGGGGTTAAGTTACTAGAACCACCAGCCTCACAGAGCCTCTGTGTTTTATGCTGAAGGCATTAAATCTAGCCTAAATCTTTTAAACAGAAGCTCCCTTGGCCTTTGTCCCAACAACCACTTATTGAAGCATATGCAAACACTTGACCAGATCCAATCATTCAGTAATTGCAACACACATAAACACAGCCCAAGTTTCCCATGCTTCCTTGCTCTAGGATTATTTTTGGTTTTATAACACTCACATTTCTTAATTCTAGGTGGCACTGGCTGTGCTGCAGTCCTCACCATTAATATTTGTACATTTTCCACATAAAGAGATCATGATATAACAATTCATAGAATTATAGAATCGTAGAATCACAGAATGGTTTGTGTTGGAAGGGATCTTCAAGATCATCTAGTCCAAACCCCCCATCTCTAGATCGCCCTTTTTGGGCAGGGAGCTTTGGCCAGATGACCTCCAGAAGACCCGTCCAACCTCAAATATTCTGTGATTTTGATTTTTGTTAAGAAAGGACCGAAATCCTGAGTTCATAATGCCAGCGATTTTCTGTTTAAATAATTCATAATTTTGTTAGCATTTATTTTCCAAAACATCTTTCTTAAATGGTTTTAGATTATTAGGTTTCTCTTTTCTTCTGCTCACACAATTACAGCATCTGCTGCTGAAACTAAAAAAACTGCCAAGACCTCATTGTGCAGCAGCCCATTCCTAAACTTCCTGAAGTTCTCCCTCTTCACAGTAAAGTAAGGCTTGATGGAAGTCTTTTTAGAGCTGAAAGCCACCTGCTAGCCCTAAAGACAGCATTGGTTTGTGTGCTATTTATAAATTTTAGAATAAGAATCACTCACGTCTCCCCCCACTCAGCAGCTACTGTTTCAGCAAGAGCTACCAGCAACAAACTGCTGTTTTTCTTGGAGCCTCAGCAACTTGGATCAAACAGCTGCATCAGTGTCTCAGATCCTCTACATAAAAATCTACTATCTTGAACAACTTTAAAAAAAAAATTGAATTCATTATGTCTAGTGGCATCACTGTTTTACAAGATTTGATTCATTCCTGTTTAGAGGCTTGAATAAGTAACATGGACACTTCAGTTTCTAGGACGTTTCTGGTTGAATTTTAGGACATGACGTGGAAGGAAATAGAGAACCCATCTACCCAACAAAATAAAGTAATACAAAATGTCTTAGTAAAATTCTTATCCTTTACTACATATTCATCTCAGCTTTCTCTTCTCAAGTATCAGATGGAGAAAGGAAGAAGATGAACATCAGTACTAGCAACTTTTTTTTTTCCGGGGAAAAAGGTTTAATAATCCCTGAGGATTATCAGGGATTAGGCCCAAGGCACCCAGCAAAGCATAGTCACTTGACTTACAGAGTTTTAGAACAAGACATAGATTCATAAGAAATTCTCACACAATGCCATGAGAAAAAATTAATAGGGCTTTTGTTTTGCTTTGTTTAGGTCATGTTTGGTTTTGGTCGTTTTTTTTCTTTTGCTTGAGTTGTTTTTTTTCCTTTCCAAGTTATCTACTCGTGCTGTTTAATATCTTTTTGGAATTAATCATGCAGTCCCAGATGGATGTAGAGGCGACACTGTTGACATGGCATGTTAGATGTTTTTGGTGTGCTGTAATCCAGTTATGAAAACATGTTTCAATACATCAAAAGATAGCAGCAGTATCATGGGCAGAGGGTAAGAAAGGTAATCGTGGAGTGGTTCACATTGTAACTCTGTGACGTGTAACTACCTGGGTAACAGAGGTTGTAATTGTTTTGACCTGGGTACCTTAGAACTCTGGGGAAGCTCATTTCTAGAAGCCAAAGTTATATACTGGGCCTATTTAATTTTTAAACTTAAATAGCAGTGTGATTCCACTACTAGGCAGATTTCTAAAGAATATTACACCCCCCCCAATACAATAGGATACACTAAAAAATTATATTTGACCGAATCTTCATAACTACTACTCTTCTCCCACTGATAAGTCTCATTAAGTAAAAGAACTCAATTTAGATAAATGTTTGTCTTTCCTATTTGTCATTCTTCATGGGAGACAAAATACTCATTAATAAATTCAGAATATTTTCTCCTATCTTTACCTTGCCTGTCTTGTATCAGATTTTAGTAGCAGAGAAAAACTTCTAATGGAGAACTCCAGTGGGATTAGAGATAAGCAATTCAAAGACGAAAACTTCAGTGACAGAAAGTGAGATTTTTTTCCTATTGTATATTTTATTTTGCATACATATATAATAACTTTGAAAAATTCACAATATGTATGCATAAAAACACTTAGTAAACTTTTTGAAGTCTCTTTTTCATTATTGTGAAATGAACTCTTGCATAATTTTAGCTGCTTCATACATTTATTCACTGTTTGTTCTTGAAATAAGTATTACACTGTTGTTATAGCTCATATGTTTGTTGGCCATAGTTTGTTGCTAGTTTTCTTTTCCTATATTCATAAAGGATTAGGTCTGGATGAAAATAAAACAATTAAATAAAAATATTTTGCTAATCTTAAGAGTTATTAGTAGAAAGTGTTGGCTTCCATTATGAGTGCACCTTAATGTACTTCTGCCAATGGTTTTCATTCACTAACCACTTGTAACATGGAAAATGACATCCAAGATAGAAGTATGTAAATCTGAAGAGGAAACTGAGACCTAGGTCTGCTATTCGGGTTTGACTCGACAACTTCAGTGAGAGAATTTACTCAAGTCTCTCTTCAAACTCCAGTCTAATGTGTTATGTGATTCCCAGAAGAAAGCAAATAAGACTTGGTGAGGAGAAGGATGGAAATATATGGCCTGAATATGCTGGTGTTGATTATCCTTTTTGATTACTGTAAAATTCCTGCTTTTTAGCTTACTTCACTATGTCTTTTAGAAAGACAATAGGAAGAAGATTAATAATAATATGTAGAAACACATAATAATAAACAATAAGGGGTTTGGGTTTTTTTGCCCTCCCCAAAATAAGTAGGTAGATACATTTTCCAGTTCTCTTTCCTTACTACATTTGTACACTAGCAGAAGACAATTGAACAATTATATTCCAAAGATCACTTAAGTATTGGGCTGGCCACAAATAAGTAAAATATTTGAGAAAAATATCAATATAATCCAAGAATTCTTACTTTGAAGTTATGCATAAGGATGTGTTTCCCCTAATTATGCCTTATACAGAGTTATCAATCATTGTCTGACAACAGGTAACATAATTTCTTAGCTTCCAAATTAGGTTCAGAGTTTATCACATGATGCCCATTAAAGGCCACATGTTCTTCCATTAGCCTATGCACAGACTAAATGCTTTTTGAACAAGTTTATAAGTGGAAGAACACACACAAGCACTCTAATACTTGCTGTAAGAGAAGTTGACTATACCTATAATTACGAAGATGTGAAGACTGGAAAGATAAGATCCGTAAAATGTAATGTTTCATGAGGGATCCTGACATACCACACTATGTATTTTTTTCCAGACTTTTATTTCCATGTTATCTAGATTTGTTACACTTATTGAATATGCAGCTGGAGTGCATTATGTGTACTCATAGGGTGAGTCTTTTTTTTGTGTTTTATTTTGTTTGAACCAAAGGAAAACCAGATCACGCTCTCTGATACCACTCCATGAACACAGAAACCGAGAACATATAAGATTCATGCACCAAAATACCAATGCATATACCCCTGTACTAAAGCTGACAGAAATAAAGATGAGAACTGAAAGAGGGTTTATGATCCATTGCAATTAAAATAGTTAAAAACCTATATTAAACCAAAATAAAACCCCAACAAACCACCAAAAAGGTGCTCCCCTCCTTCACTCAAATCTTTAACTACTGCTGGGTTTTTTGGGGGAGGTTAAGGTTTCTTGCTACTCTGAGTTTTGACATCAGTCATTTAATTTAAAAACATTATTGCTATATGGAAAGATATAGTAAAAGACGTTCCTGTCTATGGCAGGGTAGGAGGGACTACATGATCTTTGAAATCTCTTCCATCTTAAAGTGTTTTATAATTCTATTATTCTATGCTTCAATTTCTGTTTGGCCTTTGGGGGTTTTCTTTAGGCTTTTTCATTCTTTTTTTTTTCCTTCTGTTTCTTCAGTTAATTCCATTTTAACACTCAAAGATCACACATAAAAAAAATAATTAAAAGAATCCAAAACAAATGCATCATTAATACATTTTAGGGGCTGGTGTTAAAAAATGCCACAGCAAAATCACAACTTTATTTTCCCTTGGAAGCAATTAAATACCTATACTACAAAATAAATGGAATCTTACTGATTAAGGTATCCGGTTTCAGTTTAATTATAGGTGTCTTATATTATTCAACAGAAAATTTCCCAACAGTTTTCATATGATACATAAAGCATTTCTTGTTCTGTTTTACATTGTTCTCTCTTCTCTACTGGCTAGACTGTAAGGAGACCTATGTGCTCCTAAAATTCCAGCAGTCAATGAAAGATTCTTCAAAGTTCTTGCTTTCAACCTTTTAGCTACTTATTTGTTTCCTTCAGCTCTCATTTGCATTATAATGAATAGGGTCTTGCTTTGAATTCATACATCAACTTTCATCTCTAAAACTCAAGGCAAGTTTAATGTGTCTCTCTTGAAACCCATAGAACTTGTGTTAACACAGCCCAAAATCTCAGCAGTTGTATGTGAACTGAGAGCAACAGACAGTAGAGGAAAATAAAGCAAAACAAAACGCTTGTTACATAATTTCAGACAAACAGAGCAGGGCATTTAGACACTACCATAATACAAATAAATAGTTAACTAGAGAAATAATGTCTTAAAAAAATAAGAAAGGAGAAAAATGTAATACAAACACCATGAATCCTATGAGAATATACTGCAGAATATAGAGTACATTCAAGTGTGTCCAAACTTTTTAGCTTCTTTAGAAAGCTTTTGCTTAGCCCTGGGGTATTGTTGAGTGATTTTGCAGTGATAAAACCTGATAAACCTGCCCGAACATCCTGGTGTCCTGGGAGGCATCAGGCAAACCATCTTCAGCTGGTCAAGGGAGGTGATTGTCCTGCTCTGCCCTGCACTAGTATAGCCTCACCTTCAATATTGTGTGCAGTTTCGGGCACCACAATACAACAAAGATATTAAGGTATTAGAGAGTGTCCAAAGCAGGGTAGAGAAGATGGTGAAGTGCCTTGAGGGGAAGCTGTATCAGGAGTGGCTGAGGTCACTTGGTCTGTTCAGCCTGGAGGAGGCTGAGGGGAGACCTCACTGCAGTTACAACTTCCTTGTGAGGGCAAGAGGAGGGGCAGGCACTGATCTCTTCTCTGTGGTAACCAGTGACAGAACCCAAGGAAGTGTCCTGAACTTGTGTCAGGGGAGGTTTAGGTTGGATATTAAGAAAAGGTTTTTCACCCAGAGGGTGATTGGGCATTGGAACAGGCTCCCCAGGGAAGTGGTCACAGCACCAAGCCTGACAGAGTTCAAGAAGTGTTTGGATGATACTCTCAGGCACATGGTGTGACTCTTGGGGATGATTCAGGGTGCAGGGCCAGGAGTTCCACTCGATGATCCTTCCAATTGTGTCCCTTCCAATTCAGCATATTCTGGGAATCTGTGATTTACAACAAACAAACAAACAAGTAAAGAAAGAAATAATGATAATATGGAAGAGAAAGATCATAGGCTGCCATTTGTTCTACTGAAATGGAATAATCATCTTTAATCTTATGATTACCATACAAATGAGATATTGGGGCTAGAAAATGCTCATTTTATCTTGTTTTATCACTTAAAATTTTACAAGCAGTTTATTTTATGAGAATGTAGAGATAACAACAGGAGGGCTCACATATTGTTTCCAGTTCTCTCATCAAAACAGAAGAATGAAAAAAGGATGATATATTACATATAAAAATAGTCTTTCAAACTTTTATTCAAGCATTATTCTTCATGTTTCATTTTACATGTAGAACATGACAGATATGAATCTTAAAAACTAAGAAAAAGGAAAATGCATCTTGATAAAACAACTCTCATTTTGAATTTGTATTGAATTTATCTAGGATGTAACAATCCTGTGACATAAGAAATTATCTCTCTCTAATGAAAATAGTGGTCAGGTAACGAAATACACTTGAATGCTTAAATATATCCATTGCTGAGAACTGCCCAATAATTCTCTCACAGACAAGAATTCAGGGATATGAAATCTAATTTCTTATGTAAATTTATCTCCTATTATACATATTTTTCAATGGACTATATTATAAAAAGGGAGTGGTGAGGGTGGCTGTATTTCAAAAGAAATCTTGGCAAATAAAGTCATGTTTATTATGTCTAATATTGAACACAGTTCTCCATCTACTGTGTACCTGGATTTAATTTTGAAACATGTTTCAGAGACATGCATTTCAACCTGAATTCATACAGAACACTTATGAATTCTCAGTAGACCTATAATTTAAGACAAATCAGAATACGTGAACAAAAAAGCACAAAACAAGCTTTATTTCAGTTTTCTTGACTCTGTCTTCATTAGGAAAAAACAACTTCATAGCGTCACAAAAGTACAGCCGTTATATGCACTTGTCATGCCAAAAAGAAATTTTCATTTGTTCCAGTAATGATTATGAAGGTGCATTAGTGAACCTTATTTAATGCACTTATACATTCTCATATTGGAGAGTTCTTTGAGCACAACCAACTGTGTTGCACAAAGGTACAGTGATATATATGCTCTTATCATGAAGAATACATGCATGTTTGGAAAATGAAGTAATTTTTAAATGTAACCAATTTATTTGCAATCAAATAAAAAAAAAAACCAAAGAAATAAATGAGTCTATAGCTGAGAATATTCCTTTGGTATGCTTCACAAGAATTTCAGTTCAAACAAATAGACAAAAAACCCCCACCAAACCCTCAAGAAAACAAAATCATTGCAATTGACTGTATGAGTCCCTTCACTCAGTTTTCAAAATTTGCACAAAACAAGATTAATGGCTATAAGGAGATCAGTTTAGGCTTCAAAAATGTTCATACTTCCTATTGTATAAAATAGGAGTTTCAGTCTGAAATAAAATAAATGAGATTCCTAAAATCATCACTGTTTTGGAATAACAACCACATGGAACTCAGCCTTTGACTCCTAGCCTTTTTTTAATACTAATGAACATATTTATTAATAAGGGAAAACCAAACCAACCAACTAACCAACCAGCCAAAAAATACTATTCCTTAAAATGAGTTTGTGTGTTCCAAGGTGTTACTGGAAAAAGGGAATCACAGTGAATGTGATTCAACAGCATCCACACAGCAGGAAGCATAATATAAATATATTATATATATTATATATTGTAAATATGTAATATATAATATAAATATATTATATTTATTATATATTGTAAATATATAATATATATTCTTTAATATAAATATTGAATGTAATCTGATTGTTTGGTTGGGGTTTTTTTGCCTAAGAATTGTAGCACACAGACTAAAATGGATCTCAGAGAAACTGGGCAAACCTAAAGCAAATCACAGTGATATATCAGTTATTGTCAATTCATAGCAAAGTCCTTTCTTGTGGTGGTAATCTGTGTCTTTCAAATGAATGAGGTGGTCAAGTCCTTTGATGTTTGACTAAGTAGTTAGGATTTCAAACAGTAATTACTTAGGCAGGCCTGTTGTCCATATTTATACAGGAAATTAACTTGGTTATCCCAGTTGTACTTTGTGGATTTTAGAAAGTAGCCAATGAATGACTTAGTGATCAGTCTCCTCTGAGAGGAGCACATCTCTGTTTAAACAATTGCTAAGACATCTGGCTACTGTTGCACCTATATCCTTTTCCTTTTGATACATTGATTTGCATAAAAAGCAGACCATTCACCATTGTGATACCCTCAGAAAAATCTCCCAAATATCTGATTCAGGCATGTTTTAATTTTTCTGCTATAATATGTCATCACCTGAAAAAAGACATCACTTAAAAAACTCAACTTCAAAAGCCTTCTGTAAATTGAATTGCATCTTTGATATACTGTAACTCTTTTGTGGACACTCGCACACTCTCCAAAGAATCCAGTGACTGCATTTAAAATAATTTACACTTCATATGGTCTACCTCAGTATAAAAAGAGTTCATTGATGAGAAACTCCCTCCTTATTTGGGAGGCAAAATGAAAAAATTCCACCTAATCATTGATTTTAAACCTTCATTGTACTTAATCCCCGCCCCCCACAAAAGTCAGTTAGACGACATAACTTTTTTCACCCAAACAACTACATTTTTATGTACCAAATTTAACTTTAATGGAATTCTCTTTAAAGGATGTGGGTGAGAGAAGGAGAATAACAACAAATTGCATACACACTCAAATGAAACATGCAGATATATTCATTTAAATGCAGTATAGAGAAAAGCTTACTTTATTCTCCCAGTGCTGTTTCTACTATGGAATAAATTAATATGGCAGTTTCCTTCTCAGTGGTGAAAACAATATTGGTTCTTTCACAAATAAATTGCCCGTATATTTAAAAAGGAACTAATTCCTCACACGCAGATTTTGTTTGTACTTCCACAGACTGCTAAAAATAGTTCCCCACCATGATAACCATGAAGGTCTTCTCTCTCACTTCCCTGCCCTCCCCCATCCAAAATATCACAGGTTTACTATTTTATTGTCATGCTCTTGACACTTTTTAAGAATATTTTCCTTACAAGGAAATTGGTTTTTAAGCAAACAACTGTAAGCACTCTAACAGCAACTTCTCTTTAGCACCATTTCCATCAGCACCTTTTGCAGATCAGCTTTAAGTAACCATTGGAGCAGCTGTGTGGGGAAGATTAATTCAGCTTCTAACCAAAAAAGTGGAGGTAGAAACATGAGGAAGCTGACCTATCTCACTTGGTCATCTCACATTTACTGTGACCTGTTCCTTGCCATGCTTTACTCACCTAGATCAAGGAATGGTTCAACTTGCGTCTTACATGAGTTCAGCAGAGCACCAGTGTCACCTTCAGAATAGTCAGCACAAATTTGCTTTGGAATTCCTTCTAGTGCAAAAGTTTGTCCACATCTCCATTTTGTAGTGATCCATGAAATGATATCTCATGGACATCCTTTTCAACTGGACATGCGGACCCCGAGATTAGCTCCGTTGGTTGGCGTATGGTGCTAATAACACCAGGGTTGTGGCTTTGATACCCGTATGGGCCATTCACTTAAGAGCTGGACTCAGTGATCCTTGTGGGTCCCTTCCAACTCAGAATATTTCTGTGATTCTGTAATTATGATGGCATACTGGTGAGACAGCGCATCCTCATTGCCCATTCTTGAGGAATACTACTCACTGCTGATACCATCTCTAAGCTACTTGCTGAAACTAGAAACATAAGTGCCCCTTCACACTTCCTGAGCTCCATGGGCTCCCTGTATTCCATGATATTCAGAGTTATGCAGAGGTTGGATGCCACTGCAACGTACCTTCAGTGCCCAATAAGCTGTATGACTTCATGCTACCTGGGAACTGGAGGTGAAAGGAGAGAAACATTTCTGTAACCAAAATGCTCTTAGCTAATAGCTTTGCTTTTTAACTAAAGGCAGGGCATCCCAAACTATACTTGCTGTTGTCTGGGGCAAATAGTTCATGATAACAGGGCAAAGGTCTTTCTGATATATAAATTCCCTTTCAAGAATTTTTTGCAAGGTCCAGGGTGTGGATCCTGAAGCAGTGCCAGAAACGATCTCTTCCAAACTCTACCATATGGCATTCTCAGACCTCAGCATGCCAACGTCCAAGCCAAGGCTTAATGGTGTGCTCCCATTCAGAGAGCTTTTCACATTTTCCAAAGTACATCTTCCCTGAGGTCTAACTATAGCTTGGTCTTCAAACCAAACACTGTCACCTCTCTGAATCATATGCAACACTCACAGCCATCAGCAGCGCAGGAATCAAAACTGAATAAAAGTTCTGTGTAAGCTGTGCTTTTTCCCTTTAGCATATACCTTCTGTGTCCTGCAGGCAGCCGCTTTATTTGCCAGTAGACAAATGACAACAACAGTATAGCTGTCTATTAATTTTATATGTATTTTTTCTTCCTTTCTTTCTTTCAGGCACTTTCCTTCTCCCTGTCTTATTCCATGCGTCTCCACGTGGGCAATCTCTAATATAATTTTGAAGGCCTCCATAGAATGCATGGATGAAAGCAACTAATATTAAACAACCTTATCTGAAGAAGGTTGACATCTCCTTTTTAAAAAAAAAGAAATTCTTCTCTTTGAACTCTGGATTATCTTGTTAGCAGCATTATAAAAACAAACAAACAAACAAAACAACAAAACCCAAAGGATGCAAGTTTTTCATGCTACATTTATTTTTAAAGTCTATTTTAAATATTTAAGAACAAACATGCTGTATTTACCATAAATTTCAATAAAGTCACATACGTGATTATATTCGTTATATTAGCTATTATTATGTATGCAATGCATTTTCATACAATAAGACACAGGAAGTGAAGTCATTTTATTCTTGATGCATTTAGTAGCTTATATTATAATTATTTTAAAGCAACTTCCCCCTCTCCCCCCCTTTAGTTGCAGTAAATGTCGCACATTTTGTGTGGGAGATCTCTTCTCTCACCTGAGTGCTAACGTATCTGATATGTCAATGCCATTAAAGCTGCTAATCATTTTCCATCCCACATGAGATTTCTTAACTAAATCTATTCACCTAATAACACATTCTAGGTGATATCATGGGACTATGTCCCCAAAATAAATATGAATGTAAAACATTTTAAATCAAACATTTTTTATGGGTAAATATAGACATGCATTCATGCACTTGAATGCTTTGCAAATGACTGCTTTGGACAGTAAAGAACTACCATAAGTATTTGACATTAAATAAGCTATGCATTTTGTTACTTAGCTTCAAATGCATCTAATTAGATCATATGTAATCACAAACAAAAAAACACTCTACAGATGCTTTCTCCATTTGAAAACATCTCCTGTTTCTCACATACTTTTTGGCAGAAGGAAATTTTTGGTGCAGTGTTACCTTAGAATTAACTTCTAAATTAGATAAAATGCCTTGAGATTGAAAGAGAAAATAGAGTACTCCAGTTAATCAACAGTTGTCAGGGGGTTCATTTCAACATGAAACATAGTGGACAACAGAATTTACACTGGATTCTACTGACCACTGAGGAATTGTTTTTTATTCTTCCTTTTCTCCATACTAAAATTTTACTCCTATTCAGTCACTCAGCAAAAATTTCTAGAGGTAAAAACTACCTCGAAGCATATATTTTTGGCTCTAATTTTTCCCAGAAAATATTTTACATTCAGTTATCAATGTGTAGGTCCTTACATTCAGAAATGGATTTTGCAATGAGAAAAGAACAAAACAAGTTTTCATCTGGCACTGAATTTCAACTTCAATCAATTCTTTTTGTCACTCCATATGCTACATTTTACTATGACTCAAAAGAAGGTTATTAATACAGCATATTTAAGCTATGATACATACTGTATTATATTTGAACAGGAATAGTTAGAAATATTTGCTGTAGGTTAGTTATAGACAGTATAAGGTTTTCAGTACAATAAACAAAAAAACCTAACATTGTTTTCTGAAAGTATTTTAGTTACGTATGTACTATTGAATGATATTCAAAAACACATCACAAGTTTGGACTTCTACATCCCATTAATTCTACCAGTGTCTCTAAACTTAGCATTTGCTATGCTAGGAGTACATGAGTAAGTATTTTAAAACTTTCAAAAGTATACATGAACATTTTAAAAGTAAAAAATAATTCTAGAATAAAAAAATAGTCACCTGACTGATGGATGTGACATTCTACTCTTTTTATCTCATGAGGTTTGCTTTGGGGCTGTACAGCAAGGTCAAAGCATTTCTGAAAAATTGTATTCTCACCTAATATAAAAGTCCTTTTGAAAATGTTGCTAATTAACACATTTAGAGTTACTTTATGTTGTGCAGAATCCAGCCAGACCTTTAATCATCAATGCAAAAATGCTGAAGTTTATTTAAATCCTTTCTTCCACTATGATGTCAGCTGCACTGGGGACATTTAGGACAGCACTGACAACTGGTACAAAAAAGTAAATTTGAATAAATATCTTCAAAAATTTCTGAATTTAGAAACTATTTCACCACTATCTGACCCATCAGGATAGAGATCTTACCAGTGGCTAATTTATTAGACAGTTAAACGTTTCTAAGGTGTGCACAGAGTAAAAAGATATCACTTAACTGTGGTAATTTTTGTGTGGTCTCAGAAAGTCCTAACTCAAGAAAGAAGACAAGAAATGTTCTATCCACAAGTTCAAGTTGCAGATGATAACTGAGCATACCAAGATTGTAAGAATTCCTATAACTTTGGCACTTCCATCACTTGCTGAGATTGCTGAGGCCTACAAAAATTTTTTTTTTTATTTTTCATAAGTAATCTACTTTACAAAATTTTTGTTACATTTGAGGAAAATATAAATTGATGATCCCACATATACACAGTTGTGTATATTGTGGTATAAAAAAACCACTCCTGAATATGAGAATAATGTTGTTCATAATAGTAGCAAAAAAACTAATTCAATCTGATCCTTTGTTTAAACATAAACTATTAAATACATTCATAAAGCAGGTTTAAAAAGAAGGAGAAAAAAAACGGGTGTTCATATAAAAAGGTGCCACACGAATCAACATTTTACCATACTGTTAATGCTCAAATGAGCAGGGGAGATTACTTCGTTTGGGAATGTTTCCAAGTCGCAAGAAGTGGCGAAAAAAAGAATGAGAAGTGATATTCAGAGCAAGAAAAGATTAAGGGATCCTGAGACGAGCAGTGAATAGATACACAGATAAACCTCACAGAGGTACCCGCATGGAATTTGTTGCCATCCCAAAAGTCAGTGAATTTTGATGAATGAAAAGCAAGAATGGAGGAAAAGAGCAGTCCTAGAAGTACACAGGGTCAGAAGGACCTATGACCACTAATAATTATGTCTATATTTACTTCATAAGTTCCCATCTGTAGCTCTAACAGGAGTTATCTTTTGTGGCTCTGAAGGTAACACCAGTAACACTGTAATTGTATTTTACTTGGGATGTCATTCAACCTTCTGCTCAAAGATGTAAACAATATATACAGCAGGGTAAATAAAAAGAAAAAGAAATTTTTCTAGGGCTCAAGCATCATAATAGCAACACACACTGTCATGAAAAATTTGTCCTCACAATCCTTTGCTCTGACATCTTTGTTTTATATAAATTTCCTCTTCTCATTATCATAGCTGTCACAGCTCCATAATATTTTCAATAACAAGAAGTCTGATGCTAACTAAAAGTTAGCATCCAATTAATCACAAATTTTAAACCGTTAATTATTTTATGCCTACTCTGATCTGGGGAAGATAATGTGATTCACATAGTCTCTAGCAAGACTTCAGCATTATAAAATCCTGTTTGTAAAAGCAGACTCACTACTGCTGTCAACAGGAAATTACAGCCAGTAAAGTAATTTTGTTTTAGAAATTTCACCCATGGACATGTACTTTCTGTTGGGAGCAAAAGCAAATGAAGGTTTAGGACAAGCTTTGTTGATTTATTCAACAGTTGCTATAAAGCACATCAGTTAAGCTCACTGCTCCTTAGCTCTGATCATTTCTGGTTTAGTAGTCTGCTCTGTCCTTGCAATATATGCTTAAGAAGAAAAATATTTACTGCTATTGACAGAAAATAATATAAAGTAAATCAAGTAACTACCCATTTTTCATTTTCTGTAGTTCCTCACAGCACTAATCCAAGGTAGGCATATACCTGTGTCTATATGACAAACTTTATACTTATCAAAGCTCTGAAATCATGCCAGGACTTATATCCACATCTGTATTATACTAAGATATTAATGGCAGCTCAGAAATGCAGGGTTTTTTTAAATGTATTTCCAAATAAGATGTTCAAGTGTTATGGAAATTCAAGACTTGAATAAGGAAATATTTAGGCTGATGATTAAATTTGCATATGCAAGGAGCTCTAGGAACAGAAAGAAATTATGTAAGTTGAACATATTTATGACTAGGACTAAAGTTGATTTTACTTTTTTTTCCCTGACTGCAAAAAGTATTAGATAGTACATGTATCTTGTTTCTTATTATATATTCCCATGGAGCAGAGATAAAGCAAGAGAAAACTGAGGAAACGAAAGTGACAAAGAATGTTTCTACCCAATATTCACTTTATCGTATCGCAATTCCACAATATTACCTATACCTCAGACCTTTCAATAAGCCATGCTGAAGTCAATATCATATATTCTATTTATTTTCACTGAAGTGAGAGACCATTTATCAGAGACTGGAAGATCAGCTGTCAGAACAGTAAGCACATCTTAAAGGATTTTATTTGTAGGTTATCACTGGAATCATCCACGGTTTTCAGGTACTACCTTGTTTCTTACAAGGTAGTTTAACACTTCTAGTTCTTCCTCCACTAACAATTAAAAATTGGGGGATGGGGTGTGGGGAAGGGAAGCAGGGAATAGTTGTAACATGCTGTGGCTGACATCTCACATAACAATACTTTATTACTTGGATTTTTTTCTCTCTTTTCAGTTTTTACTATTTCTTATATTATCTGCAAGTCATAGGACTATTTAGCAAAAGAAACAACATCAATGTAGGCAGGAATGTTTTAATCCTGCCTGGTTTTCTCCAAGGAAAAACTGACTAGAGCTCTGGGGATTTCAGCAAAGGAAAAGGAACATCATTCTTGGGGGAATACTATTACAATGTCTTATATCAAAAAAAAATGAGAGAAGTATCCACAAAAGCCTACTTTGAACTTGCTAAACTAATTAGGCTATAATATACCACTAAAATTAATTTGTTTATACTACTAAAACTCTGAGGAAATCTGGCTCAGCAATAAAGCCCAGATGTTGCTATTCAATATATTTTGATTTTGGAGTTCTTGCAGTTCAGATAATGGTGACAAAAAGCAGCTGAGAGCTGCTTTGACTGGCAACATTTTGTACCTGGGGTGATGTAAAAGTGAGCTGAGCTGCTAAAATTTTCTCTTTCCATTTATAATATAATTTGTATACTTTGATAAGCAAAAAGCTATTAACACTATTCCCAAATAGGAAAAGTTGGTATGAGAAAAAATTTCTTCCAACTTCTCCAGCTGGCTGTACATGATAATGACATATACTTGATCTGACACATGGTATTCTACCTATTCTACCTTTAAATGAACTTCACCGTGAGAGTAATTTGAAGAAAAACAGTGGAATAGACATACTTATTTTTAGACATTTCCTCATAAAATCTTGCATTACTGATTTCCCCTGTTTTGCTGACACCAGCAACTGAGATTAAAACCTCTGTCTAGCAGCATGAAGACATAATGTGGAACTTTACAAGCTAGTATTTTATGTTAATTTCAGTGTTAATATTTCTTAGTATTGCAAGAGCAAGGCCATAAGAGCTATAACTGATTAAGACTATAATTTATTTAAATTAGTTAAGTGAGAAATAAAGCAGTTGTTCATCCTATTTCTCCCACCAGAAACTTCTGCAGTGTAGATCTTAGCAAAACTAGAACAGTTATTAAATAGCAATGCCACTTAGGCATTGGACAGATTAATCAACTGACAGGTTAAACAATCTTTGCCCTAATTAAAAGAGACTATGCCTCTTTCTACCAACACAGATATTCTCAGACCACAACTAAAAATTTTATTATTCTGCAGTGGGTTTTCACAAAAGAATAGTGTGATAAGAACATTGTGCAGCCTTGAAATAATATAAGTTACATCAAGTCATAGAAGTTTAATTAACTGCCATTTTATTAATCAGACATTCATCATCATAATGAGACTGGCAAAAAGGAAAGAGAAATACAATTGGTGAATCTGGACTGTGGACTTATAAAGCAAAAAGTAAAACAGACACCCATACACACCATATTATACCTATGAAGATTCTCAACATTAGACACTAATTTTCACTAATCATTCAATCTGTTCAGACCCCACCCCCCAAATCTCATAGAGGAGAGAGAATGAAAAACTCACAGCTTACCCAAAGGAAGCAAATATATCTTTCACACCACAGGAAACAGCTTCCATATGTCACGAAGACTGAAGTGTCAGGGTGAACTGGGCATGAAGGACATTGTTTTTCTGTGTAGTGTTTGCTTTGTAACACGTGAGTAGTTCATTAAAATTGTTTACCTGTAAAATTACTCATGTACTTGTTTTCATAACTGATGTCCACTTCATCCCTTCAATTCAGGGAAGTTAAAATTCTACAGAAGTAGTACTGCTAGTGTAAGACCACTGGGCAGAGGATAAACAATAGAACTGTTAAAGGAGGGGCTTTTTAGCTGTTTTGTGACATGAAATAAGTTAATCAAAACTAATTCCAGCTTTTAAAGGAAGGGGGTTTGTTTGGGTTTTGTTTGTTTGCTTTTATTTTGTTTTATTTGTTTGGTTTTTTTCCCACAGTAGTATACTCCCTTTATAAAATTTAAATGTGTAAACTAAGCAGTTTGGAAGAAAATAAAACAAGTAAAACTTTTTTCTTTACATTTAAGGGAAATATAAATCATTAGTTAATGATTAATAATTTAACTTTACTAGCCCACATTTTAATGTTTTGAAATTTAAGTTACAGCTCTTATAATTAAATAAACAAATCAACAAACAAATAAATACGGCAAATAAAGTATTATTGAAACAGTCCTCAGTCATGTGAGATGATTCATATCACTTTGATTCAGTGGTTCCATTTTATCTGATAGCAAGTTCTTTCCAAAGCCATCCGTGGATCCTTTCCCTACCTCAGTTCCTTTTCTCTGTAAAGACTGCCAGCCCACCAGCTATTACATGAATGGATGGCCTACTAATGTGAATTTTTTAAGAACTTTTTTCTTCAAGAATGCATTTGTTGTTCAAACAACTTTAAATGAACCAATCTGGGTAAACCGTAATGTATTACCTGGCTCAAGCTGAAGTTTTTTTCTCCAGGACCTGCTGCTACTGCTTCTGTCATCTCAAACACTGTGCTCAGCCAGTTTTTTCAGCTGACTGGTGTGGTAATCTTTTTTTTATATTTTGTCCACAGATATAATATATATATTATATACTATATATAACATATAATATATATATATAAAAATATGTGTTATATATATTATAAAACATATATATGTATATATAAAATATATATATAATATATATAACAGCCTATATGGAATGACATGCTAATGTAGAAGAAATCACAGGCAAAAAGTAAAAGTGGTCGCCCTTCTCTATGATGGCATACAGATACAGAATAAATACATATATTGCATAGTTATGATCCATCATAACATTTCAAAACAGACCTTACCACTTTTCTGTTGACACCTTTCTTCTAAATGAATCTGCATAAAACAACTTTTTTGATTTCTGCCACTCCCTACCTTAATCTAGGAGCCTGACATTCAACTACAAGAAATTAGGTTAAAATAATAGTATTAAAACCTAATACTATGTTCTAGTAACATGTTGATGAAGATGTACTAGTTTAACAGTTAGTGCATTCGCTGAGGAAGCAAATTCTCCCAGAAAGTTGGGCTGATCTTGTTATAGTTAGATTTGTTTGTCTTTTTGTATTGTGTTTTTTTTTAATTTGGTGTATCAACCACTCCTGTCAGTTTTGTATTGCTTGTGAACTTGCTAAGGAATGCTCTATGTCCCATCACTTATAAAGATGTTGAACAGTACTGGCCCAATATTGACATCTGGGATACACTACCAGTGATTAGCGTCCATTTGAACATTGGACAAATGTCCGGGCCTAGCTGTTCGTAGAATCATAGAATCAACTGGGTTGGAAAAGACCTCTGAGATCATCAAGTCCAATCCTTGATCCAGCACTGCTGTGGTTACTAGACCATGGCACTAAGTGCCACATCCAGTCTCATCTTAAAAACCCCTAGGGATAGTGAATCCCCCAACTCCCTGGGCAGCCCATTCCAATGTCTGATTACTCTCTCCGTAAAAAATTTCTTCCTAATATCCAACCTAAACCTCCCCTGGCACAACTTAAGACTGTGCCCTCTTGTCCTGCTTCTGGTTGCCTGGGACAAGAGACCAATCTCCACTTGGCTCCAACCTCCTTTCAGGGAGT